>JAVXUP010003215.1:0-79751 GCA_033070095.1 Escallonia herrerae | reverse complement strand
TCGAATACAATCTTCGAAAACAAATATATCGATTTAAGACAAAGAATAAGTTGCTCGTCCTCCTTTTTACGATGCGCCTCTCGAGAGGATATTACTTTAACATAAATGATAAGAATTATTTTGATCTTGTTCACAAAGTTTTATATATATATATATATATATATATATATATATATATATATATATGGGGGCCGATACACCCACCGGTGGAGAAATAACAATTTCTCCACCGAACCGCGGGTAAGAGCAGCGGTTGGGAAAAAGTTGTACTGACACTGCATTTATGGCAAAAAAGGCATGAGAAAATGGTGAGAAAATAGCGAGAAAATGGCGAAAAGGAGAAAAAGGACACCAACCGCATGAAGAAGCAGCGGTTGGCATTAATATCCCCTGCCACGTGGCGTCCCCCACCCCTGCCACGTGGCCCAACCCCATGGGCCCTGCCACGTGGCGTCCCCCCCCCTTGCCACGTGGCCCAACCGCGTATACAACCCGCGGTTGGGGCATGGCCCCTGCCACGTGGCGTCCCCCACCCCTGCCACGTGGCCCAACCGCTTATACAACCCGCGGTTGGGGCGATGGCCCTGCCACGTGGCGGCCCCTCCCCTTGCCACGTGGCCCAACCGCATAAACAACCCGCGGTTGGGGGCGATGGCCCTGCCACGTGGCGCCCCCCCGGTGATGCCCCCCTCCCCCCATGATGCCCCACGTGTTGTCCTTCTGTAAAAAATTTTTTTTTGCCGCAGCCTTTGACCGCTCAATCACGGGTTTTTTTCTGTCTTTTTTCTTCTCTCTTCCTCACTTTTTTCTGTCTTTTTTCTTCTCTCTTCCTCACTTTTCTCTCTTTATAATCCCCTCCCCCGAACCCTTCTTCTGCACTCTATCATCTTTACCAACTTCCTTTGTACTTCATATCTCACCTACATAATCTCCACAACAATACAAACCAAAAAATTTTACGCTAGAAGATCGGTGGATAACCGCTAGAAGATCGGTAGATTTTTCTTTAAATACATCAAGTCACAACAAGTAAGTATTTTGAATTTCCTTATAATTCAATGTTAGGTTTATACAAATCAGCGTATTACATTTATAGATTCCAAAATAGCGATTTTTTAGGGTGCAAATATAGACAGTTTTTCACGAATTTATAAAAAATAGCTAGAGCTAGATTTTGGCAAAATGCAAAAAAGAGACCCTAGTTATTCTTAAAGGATCTGTCTCAGGTAAAAATTTCAGATTTTTCCAAAGACTGGAAAGGGGTTAACTGATACGGGGAACCTTGTAATTCTGCAGTGTATTTTAAAATATCAAGCTAGCGCGATTTCGCGCGAAAATTTTATGAGAACCCTAGGATGTTGGGAAGTTCCATTCCCCAGGAATTCGGGCCATTCCGAAGCCGTTACCTATTTTTTTGGCCGAACGGCCCTTTAAGCGCTTGATCCGGAACCGGTTCGGGATTTTTGGGCGAAACCTCCGTAAAATACTTTTTAGGTCAAGAATGAATTCAGGGAGCCTAAAATAGCATTTTGAAGCACTTTTGATATTTTTCGATGCCAGGGGGCATTTCGGTAATTCGCCGCCCCGAGAGGGGTATTTCGGTAATTTTACAGTGCTAAGTTTTTCGACGGACTTTTTAGTCCAGAAATGTAATTACAAAACTGAAATGTTGTTTTGAAGCTGATTTGGCGCGCGTAGGGGTGATAATGAATCCCCGGGGGCATTTCAATAATTTGTCGCTCAACGAGGGTATTTTGGTAACTGAACGTTGTAACACAACTGGAGGAAATAATTTTCAACACTATGTGTATTCCTAGGGTGTAACACTATGACTATGTGTGTTTAATGTGAATACGAAACGTAATTGTCGCTAAAGGTGAAAACTTAATTAGACAGTTTTTCACGAATTTATAAAAAATAGCTAGAGCTAGATTTTGCCAAAGTGCAAAAAAGAGACCCTAGTTATTCTTAAAGGATCTGTCTCAGGTAAAAATTTCAGATTTTTCAAAGACTGGAAAGGGGTTAACTGATACGGGGAACCTTGTAATTCTGCAGTGTAATTTAAAATATCAAGCCAGCGCGATTTCGCGCGAAACTTTTATGAGAACCCTAGGGTGTTGGGAAGTTCCATTCCCCGGAATTCGGGCCATTCCGAAGCCGTTACCTATTTTTTTGGCCGAACGGCCCTTTAAGCGCTCGATCCGGACACCGGTTCGGAATTTTTGGGCGAAACCTCCGTAAAATACTTTTTAGATCAAGAATGAACTCAGGAAACTTAAAATAGCTTTTTAAAGCACTTTTGATATTTTCTCATGCCAGGTATTATTTTGGTAATTTGCCACCCCGCGAGGGGTGTTTTGGTAATTTTACGTTTCGGGGGCGTAATTGGCGCTAGGGGTGAAAACTTAATTAGACAGTTTTTTCACGATCAGGACACCGGTTCGCGATTTTTGCGCGAAAGATCCGTAAAATACTTTTTTAGATCAAGAATTAACTCAGGAGGCGTAAAATAGCATTTTAAGGCTATTTGATATTTTCCTGATGCCAGGGGCATTTTGGTAATTTGCCACCCCGCGAGGGGTGTTTTGGTAATTTTCCGCGCCAAGTTTTTCAAACGACTAGTCCAGAAATGTAAGTAAACCACCTGAAATGTTGTTTTGAAGCTGGTTCGGGGGCGTTGGGGTGATAGTGGACCCCCAGGGCATTTCGGTAATTTACCGCATGATGAACGCAGACTATCAATGTCCCGCTGCTGATGCGAACCTTATCATGATACCTTGTCATCATGCAAACCACTGGTTCCTATTAGTTCTCCATCCAGCGTTCAGAACAATTCACATATACGATAGCCTAAGGGAGGACGAGCCTGGACAGCTGCTGGCACAGATGTACAACGAGTACATCACTTTCGTGGTTAGTTTTTATTTTTTGACCTTGGCTCATAGTATATTGTTCTTGTTTCATAGGCTTGATTCTCGTTTTTATTGTTGGATGCAGACTACTGTCCTCTCGCTAGGGTGCGAACGGCCACAGGGGGACCCTTGGACGGTCGTGATGATAAAGGACCGACCAAAGCAATATAATGGTCACGATTGCGGGATTTACGTCCTCAAGTACATGGACTACATTGCTCGCTCGGAAGTGCTCAAACACTCCTCGTGGACTAGGAAGGATGCCTTGACGTTTAGGTATAGGATAGCCTGGGAGCTGAAAAAGAATGAAGCTAGACGCCTTCATTACCATTATCCTGACGTGCGTGGCTAGCTGCTGTGATGTTACAAAAAACTGTACCAAAAAGAAATGTACATAATTTTTTGCATGCTATGAATTTGGCGCTAAAATGTGCGCGAATATACCTTTCATATGACGCATTCGAAAAAATTACGCGTCTCGCTTTTCGCCGAAATTCATAGAAATGGGCTAACTAGCGTGCATGAGGTGCAATGAGAGAAAAAAAAGTGACAAAAAAAATTGTAACTTTTTTCGGAAGCTATTAATTGGGCCTTAAAGTGTGGCCGAATAGGCCCTTCCTAGGAAAACTCAAAAAATAATGTGTCCCGTTTTTCGCCGAAATTCTTACAAATGGGCTAACTAGCGTGCCTGAGGTGCAATGAGCGAAAAAAAAGTGACAAAAAAAATTACAACTTTTTTCGGAAGCTATCAATTGGGGCCTAAAGTGTGCCCGAATAGGCCCTTCCTAGGAAAACCCAAAAAATAATGTGTCTCGTTTTTCGCCGAAATTCTTACAAATGGGCTAACTAGCGTGCCTGAGGTGCAATGAGCGAAAAAAAAGTGACAAAAAAAATTACAACTTTTTTCGGAAGCTATCAATTGGGGCCTAAAGTGTGCCCGAATAGGCCCTTCCTAGGAAAACTCAAAAAATAATGTGTCTCGTTTTTCGCCGAAATTCTTACAAATGGACTAACTAGCGTGCCTGAGGTGCAATGAGCGAAAAAAACGTGACAAAAAAAATTACAACTTTTTTCGGAAACGGGATTTTAAGCTTTGAAACGAGATTTTAAGCTTCCTGAATTCACTCTTTAAAATAACTTTTCAGGTGTCTCACACCCTTTCATGAACTAAAAGTTATTTTAAGCACAAATTTGTGTAATGTAAAATTAGCAAAATAGCCCCCGATGAGCGGCAAATTACCGAAATTCCCCCGGGGGTTCATTATCACCCCAACGCCCCATATGGCGGCTACACCACCGGCAGTCTCAAAACCGCTTTGCTTACTACTTTTTAAATGTATCACATCAATTATATACCAAATATTTCCTCCGAAGATTTTAAAGGGGATGCGTTAACAAAAATTACCCCGCTACGTATGCAAAACACCCCCTGGCAGCCATCGCCCCAACAAACATCTCAGAACAACTGGAACAAAATAACTTTCCGGGTGTCTTACACCCCTATCCTATAACTAAAAATCATTCGGGAAATTTTTCAAGCTGGTTCAGTTAGCAAAATAGACCCCGTCATTGCGGGCAAATTACTGAAATGCCCCCGGGGGTTCATTGTCACCCTAACGCCCATCAAACCAGCTTCAAAATAACCTTTCAGATGTTTTACTTACATTTCTGGACTGAAAAACTTGACATCGTAAAATTACCAAAACACCCCTGCGGGGTGGCAAATTACCAAAATGCCCCTGGCATCAGAACGATCTCAAAAGTGCATTGAAATGTTATTTTAAGCTTCCCGAATTCATTCTTGATCTAAAAAGTATTCTACGGACTTTTCGCCCAAAAATCCCGAACCGGTGTCCGAATCGAGCGCTTAAAAGCCCGTTCGGCCAAAAAATTAGCTAACGGCTTCGGAATGGCCCGAATTCCTTGGGAATGGAACTTCCCAACACCCTAGGGTTCTCATAAAAGTTTCGCGTGAAATCGCGCTGGCTTGATATTTTAAATTACACAGCAAAGTTACAAGGATCCCCGTATCAGTTAACCCCTTTGCCCCGCTACGTATGCAAAACACCCCCTGACAGCCATCGCCCCAACAAACATCTCAGAATAACTGGAACAAAATAACTTTCCGGGTGTCTTACACCCCTATCCTATAACTAAAAATCATTCGGGAAATTTTTCAAGCTGGTTCAGTTAGTAAAATAGCCCCCGATGAGCGGCAAATTACCGAAATACCCCCGGGGGTTCATTGTCACCCTAACGCCCATCAAACCAGCTTCAAAACAATCTTTCAAATGTTTTACTTATATTTTTGGACTAAAAAACTTGACACCGTAAAATTACCAAAACACCCCTCGCGGGGTGGCAAATTACCAAAATGCCCCCTGGCATGAGAAAATATCAAAAGTGCTTTAAAAAGCTATTTTAAAGCTTCCTGAGTTCATTCTTGATCTAAAAAGTATTTTACGGATTTTTCGCCTAAAAATCCCGAACCGGTGTCCGGATCGAGCGCTTAAAAGCCCGTTCGGCCAAAAAATTAGCTAACGGCTTCGGAATGGCCCGAATTCCTTGGGAATGGAACTTCCCAACATCCTAGGGTTCTCATAAAAGTTTCGCGCGAAATCGCGCTGGCCTGATATTTTAAATTACACTGCAAAGTTACAAGGTTGCGCATATCAGTTAACCCCTTTCCAGTCTTTGAAAAAATCTGAAATTTTTACCTGATATAGATCTTTTGAAAATAACTAGGGTCTCTTTTTCGTACTTTGGCAAAATCTAGCTCTAGCTATTTTTTATAAATTCATGAAAAATTCTATAATAATAATAAAAAGGACATGAAAGGATATTATAATAATAATAAAAATGACATGAAGGAAAATGGAGAAAACCCAACCGCCACACTTAGTGGCGGATGGTATCATTGCAAATTTTTTTTTTCTGTCGCTAAATGTGAAAACTTAATTAGACAGTTTTTAACGAATTTATAAAAAATAGCTAGAGCTAGATTTTGCCAAACTACAAAAAAGAGACCATAGTTATTTTTAAAAGATCTATACCAGGGAAAAATTTCAGATTTTTCCAAAAACTGGAAAGGGGTTAACTGAAATGGGGAACCTTGTAACTTTGCAGTATAATTTAAAATATCAAGCTAGCGCGATTTCGTGCGAAACTTTTATGAGAACCCTAGGACGTTGGGAAGTTTCATTTTCCAGGATTTTGGGCCATTCTGAAATTGTTAGCTAATTTTTTGGCAGAACGGTGCAATTTTTTGGGAAATGGACCTAAAAAAATTAGCCCGTTCGGCCAAACAATTAGCTAACGACTTCGGAATGGCCCGAAATCCTGGAAAATAGAACTTCCTAACATTCTAGGGTTCTCATAAAAGTTTCGCACGAAATCGCGCTAGCTTGATATTTTAAATTATACTGCAAAGTTACAAGGTTCCCCATTTCAGTTAACCCCTTTCCAGTTTTTCGAAAAATCTGAAATTTTTCCCTAATATAGATCTTTTAAAAATAACTACGGTCTCTTTTTTGCAATTTGGCAAGATCTAGCTCTAGCTATTTTTTATAAATTTGTGAAAAACTGTCTAATTAAGTTTTCACTTTTAGCAACAGAAAAAAAAAATTTGCAATGATACCAACCGCCACTAAGTGTGGCGGTTGGGGTTTTATCCATTGTCCTTCATGTCCTTTTTATTATTATTATAATATATATGTGTCCTTTAAATGTCCTTTTTATTATTATTATAATATATATGTGTCCTTTTTTTAAAAAAATGCAACTTGGCAAATAATTCCCAACCGCATGTAGGGGTTGCGGTTGGGCATTAATGCCAACCGCAACTCCCACACGCGGTTGGGCATTATGCCCATTTTCTCCCGAGATTTTCATTTTCTCGTGATATTTTGGTGAATTTCTCGTGCCATTTTGGTCCTTTTTGGTCTTTTTCGTCCTTTTTCCGTCCACGTGGCCAACCGCTGCTCTTACCTGCGGTTCGGTGGGAAAATTGTTATTTTCCCACCGGTAGATGTGGATCGGCCCCCTATATATATATATATATATATATATATATATATATATATATATATATATATATATATATATATATATATATATATATATATATATATATATATATACTCTCCCTGGTCCCTTTTTGTTTGATAAGCTTTGACTTATATGCTTATTTAGGATATGAATTATTTTTTATGAGTTTTTTTTATTTTACTCAAAGAGAGAGAACATGAAAGAAAGGAAAGAAAATAGGTTGGTGAAAGATTAAATGTGGAAAGATAATAGAATAAAAAAAAGTGTAAGAAGGATAAACATAAAAAAAAAAATACCTATAAAATCTTTCTTAATTTAAAAAGTGATCAATTTTTTTTAGACAGTCCGAAAAATATGATTAATTAATTAGAGATATAGGGAGTAATTATTAAATTTGAACTCACACTTGAAGTTATGAGAATTACCATGATGCCGATACCCATTAATTATTATTTTTAAAAAAAATCAAAAATACAATTTATATGTTTTGGGAGTACGATGACTCAAACTCGAAAATTTGAGGTTATTTTCTAAGGCCCTTTACAACTTCACTGTCCATAAGAGTTAATAATAACCATTAATTTGAGCATGCATCTTTTGGCACTCAACTGCCACGTGGCAGCTCACGGAAGACTAAGAAACATGTCTTTGCTTTGTCAGTTGTCACTAGAGAGTTCTAGGCCTTGTCTGATTGAAGGGAGAAAAATTATGAAAAACAGAGAGAGAAAAAAAAAGGATAAAATGCAGCAGCTTTGTGAAGGACGGAAGCTGATTTCGTACTCCAAGCCCAAGGGTGTTTCAAATGGTTTTTGCTGTGCATTCCACCACCGAATTGAAGCAACTTCTGAGCAAGTTGTGTCCTTGAAATGTCTGTGCATTCTCCACTCTGGATTCGCAAGCTTTTTGGTGGCGAGGGATTTGGGTTTTTTCACCCCAAAAGAGAGAACCTTTTTAGTGCTCTCTGCAATTGTGTAATACTTCAAGTTTGGCGTAAAAGATGAGATCAGATTGACCATTACATTACTGAAATAGTGGAAGTTTCCCCTCCGGGTTTTACCATGCAATACGTTGTGTTTAGTGTTTGATTTCTTGTTCTTGAGTTCTTGGTTACTGCTGAGTTTGTAGGAATCAATTTGTGATCTTGGTTAGAGGTCTGGTACAGAGTTAATTACTTTCACACTTGACACTAGCTTGGAATTGGGTTGTTGCTGCTGTTTGAATCCCCCAACAAATACTCCGTAGTAATTAGCAGACACCGGAAATGGAGCTATTAGAACGAGGCCTATGGACTGCTCACTTAGCAGGGAATGAGAATCTGAGTCCTAAGGAAATGCTTGAAATTGATTCACAGAAGCAATTTTTTCAGTTGTCTCCGCCAGTACTTGAGCCATGCCCTTCCTGTGTTGAAAAGCGGAGGAATACCGTATGCGCCAAAGTTCATGAATAATTCTAACACCATAAATAGGTGCAGAACATATTCAACAAAGGACTTTTCCAAACATTTTGTGTGCCGAGTCAACTTCTATGGAAAGGAGCTCAGAAGGACCTCAAGAAGAGGAGCATTCATACTAGAAGAGACTGAGCTAGTATGTCTGAAACTGAATATACTTCAGAAACAAAAATGGCGTAAATATTTATGTTGTCACACTATTTATATATGTATGTACAAAAAAATCTCTATACATGTGTGTCTCTGCTTGCTTATTCGTTACTACACATGGTATTCTATTAGCTCCTGAAAAAACTGAGCTAACATGAATATGTCCTACTGTTTAGGGATGGAGAGAAAAATTGTTCACACAACAGCACATCTATGTACATGGAGAGATGGCGGTGCCATTTACTGGAGACGAACGCGGTGTTCATGAAAATTTGGACCCTCCTTAGTTAACATATGAGAAGAGCTTGTTTCATGGAACTTATGTATGATTCTGATGAGAGAACGCGCCTTCTTGCTTGCATGAGCCGTTCCATCAGTTAACATCGAGTACAGAGAAGCCATGAATGAGGAATCCTTTGCTAGAAAAGCAACCACATCCTTTCCACAATTGTTGCACAAAGACAGCAAGATTGAAACACAGTACTCCTTCCCTCCTCGTGACATTGAAGAAGATTGCAAAATCCTAATCACAAGGGCCAAAAAGGACGCATTTTGCAAAGAAGTTGATTCATCCACTCTATCAGCCAATGTAGCAAGAACAGCTAGAGCATCTGCGATAAGATCAGTTTCATGTGAAGAAGCTAAAAGATCAACAAGTATTGGAACTATCCCAGCTGCATGCACAATCTGATGGTTCCTAGGGTACAAAAGAAGAGCAAAAATCGCTACTAGAGCATTCTTTTTGCCGTAACTAGTCCCATCCTTAATCAACTCCACCAATGCTGGAATTGCCTCGGGAATTCTTCCAATCAATATCCGGTACTTGTAAACAGAAGATAGATAAAATATTGTTGCAGCTGCAATTTGTCGCGCTTCCAGTTTTAGTCCATCCTTCAGAACCGTGACAATGATACTCAATCCCCCATTATGAACAACGATTTTCTGGCCATTGGGATGCTTTGACAGCTTTAACAAAGCCGCAATAGCATTCTCTTGCAATGATGGATTCATAGAAGTAAGTAGTGTCAAGAGAGGAGGAATAGTACCCGATTCAATTAGGCACGACCTGTTAAAAATGTTTGATTTCCCGAGTATACGAACTTCGTAGGCAGCTTTATATCGCTGGTCATCCGTGCCATAGTGCAGCCTGCCCGCGAGAAATATGCATAAGAATCTAATAGCCTCAGCAGCCGCTGGACTTCCCGGGATAATCGTCCTGGAAATGTCCCGATTCTTGCTTTTTGATTTGGCCATTGAAACGCCATGATCAGCACAGAGCTGGTGGATTAGCTTCCGAAGAGCCGAATTTGGAACTAACTCTGTTGTTGCTAATACCTCCCCTGTTTTGGGACAGAGTAGGTTCCCTGCCTTGAGCCATTTCTGAATTGAAACACGATCATAAGTCTGGCCAGTCGAAACTGTCACAGGATCAGTCATTAACTCAAGTGAAATCGGGCAACGAAAGTCCTCAAGATTCAAGCAATTAAGCATTTCCGTACTGCGTCTCCCTTCTGACTTGTCATCAATATTTCCAATATCAGAATCTTCAAACAGAACTCCCCTGCAGTAGCTCATAAACCCAATCAGACTGCTCAGCAAAGGTATTTCTCTCTCATTTCCATCTACACATTCCAAACCCATCTCTTCATCCAAAAACCTTATCTCATTCTGACAATCAATCCAACTTTTGATATCCAAATGATCAAGAACCTGCTTGATCACACTAGGGCTTGGTTCAAACGTGTTTTCAAACTGATTCATTATCAAAATGACGGAATTCATCGCACTTTCGTCATCCGGATCGAGCTCCAATTTGGCCTTCCGAGCCTGGTTCGCCACCATCTCAACCAACTCTCTAACCTCATGTGATACATCAAGTAAACCCAATGGAAGAACATCCAGCGCCGTCGCCACCGACCTAATTGATACCCGAAACTGCGTTGCCACCATGTGCGCCTTCATAAGCATCCAAACTCGCGCGCCTTCGCGCGTGCAATCTTCTAGCAAGAACTGAATTTTCTGAAAAGAAAAGTGAAGCTCAGAGAAACAGAGCACGATGGAACTGGGTAAATTCAAGCCAAGGTCGCGAATTTCTTGGAAGAAGAGTAAGAGAATACCAATCTGGCGAATAGTTTCACGGGCATTTTTCCTCTGGGTTGCTAGTGGCTTTGAGTGGTGATTGCATATGGTTTGCGAAAGAGTGATCAAAGAACCGAGGAGGGTAGCCGGAGTAATACCCTCACACGGATGAACCGCCGGATATTTGAGAATCCGGCGATCACTCCGGTCAAATCTTTGGATCATCTGGAAAAAGCTTGTTACGCCAGTGTCTGGAAGTGTGTGTGTGTGTGTGTGTGTGTTTTGAAAAGTCTTGGACTCGTGCGGAGCTCCAGTTTGGTCTATAAATAGGAAAGTTTTAACGGGAAGATCTTGAGGGACACGTGGCGGAATCCACGAGCTCGTTGGGTTGATGCATGAACTGGGAGACGACTGCAGTGAATTACCTGGCGTCGGGGTGCGGGCAACAGGTGTGAGGGACATGTGTGGGGCCCGGATTGGGTGATGGTAGTGTTTCCTTGGATCTAGTGCTAGATTCACCCGCTGGTGTACGGAGGGGTTGGTGGTGCTGCCATTTTTTGGGTTTTATCTTTGAATGCTGAAAAGATGGGAGGCGGGTCCCGCCGACCGACCACGAGTACACGTGGAGGTGTGGGGTATGGGCAAAGTGTGAGACAGGTTTGAAGCAAGACGGCCGACAGTTGAAGAATCGGGACAACAAAGCGTGTTGTTAGTTAGTTAATGAAGATAAAGCAGATAATTGCATGTCATTATGCGTGCATGATGTAATGTTTAAGGAAGCATCAGAGAGATAAGGTACTTGGACTAAACACTCTTAATACTCTACGGGACAAAACTTTTCCATAGGCTATTTGGTGTTGGGTAAACAATTCAGGGGAGCAGCACGAGCCACGTTGAGATTTGCAACACCTATACAAAATATATATATTTAACCGACATCGACGCCGTTCATTTAAAAAAAATGTCTAGTATATATGTTAAGAACGACGAAATCAGACACAAAGGAATTAAAATTTGAAAGGACGTCAGATTAACAATACATAAGTTCTAATTTATGAGAAAAGAGTGTTGAACCTGGTGCCCAATTAAAAAGTATGCTCAAGAGTAGAAGAAACTCACTAGGTATAAGAATCAATTTCATACCCCATGTATTGTAGATGTGGGACTGACACCTGCCCTCACCCGAAGTGTGGAAATAAGAAGTGCTCGTCTTGAATAAGAGATGGTCCCATTAGATTGAATGGGACAGCAGAGGCATAATTCTGATATCATATTGAACCTGATGTCCAACCCAAAAGCATGCTAAAAAAAGTAGAAGAAGCCCACCCAAGTATAAGATGCAATCCCGAACCCCATGTATTGTCGATATGGGACGTGACATAGAGTACACAATACATAATATGTAGATGTGTTTTTGCTTTATATATGTTGGATCAAGGGCTAGCATAATGACTTTCATTGTAGTGATGGTGTCGCTGTATTTTACAATAGCGTTTACAGTTAAGAGCAAAAGAAAAGAAAACTTTTCACTAAAGTAGTCACACATTTATTTTCTCGACAGTTTTCTATCTTAGTGCAATTATGTGTTTAAGTTGTACATGAACCTAGGTGTTAACAGATATGTTCTCTTATCGTCGAGTTTTGGGCTCATGGGTGTTTGATCATCTACTAGTACATGGTTTACTATGATAAGCGTACAATTCTGTAATTTTGCTCGCAAATAACTAGGAAATATTCAAGCTCACCCTGCTTTTTAGAAGCTCTAGTTAATTTTCTGATAAAGCTTCTCAAAATTCAAAAAGTAAAATTTGGCCAAATAAGGCCTAAATTTAATGAAATTGAAAACAATTAGTAATTTAGAGGATGTAGAACTTGCTCAATCATATACACAAGCTTCCATTTGTTCAATGAACTGAGACAAGCTGACCACGACTCTTATCGCTATTACCTAACACAATCTTGAACAAAAATTCTAAACTCTTAACAAACAATTAAGCGCCTGGGTCCCAAGCATAATCAAAATCTTTGGCTCATTTACAGTGTAACTATTTTTCACTTTTCAGATAAGACAAAAACCAACTAGATGTTGCGGCTACTGTGTCTTCTTAAAACTCTCAAAGAAAAAACAGATCTCGACCGTGAATCTTTAGGGAGAGGGAGAATGCTTTCGTTGCCGAGAAAACTTTTTTACTCTGTTGCAGAAGACAAAATGTTTTTTTTTTTTCCAGAATATTATTTCCCGAAAGTTTAACATAACCAAGAAATAGACAGGTACGAGCTAGCTAGGAAGATATTTTGGGCAGAAGCGGCATAGAAATGGGAAAGGCTAAACGTGGTCCAGTGTTTTAGCGACATGCATAGTACGCGCTTTGGTCCAACTATGCCCACCTTAATGATTGCTTGATCAAACGTTGTTTAACAAGACTGGTACACATATTCTTGCCCAGCTTTTGTAGCAACAATCAATATATAGAAAACAAAAAGGACAATAATTTATCTAAGTCACTTTCAATCTTACACTCACCTCTCCTTCAATCTTCAATTGTTCTTAATTTCGTGATTTGTCCTTTTCAAGCCCCGTTTCCCAATTTTGTCCGTCCTCGCTATTACGGTTACGATGACGCAACGATTTAAGCCGTGTTCGATTATTTTTACACAACTGGTACACATACTCTTGCCCCGTTTCTCATGTTTTTATTGTTAAAATAATCGGCTTATTGATCAGACAATAAAACTAAAGACGTTGTGTCTTATCATGAATATCATTTTTGGGTAGCCATATGTCACTCCGTTCACGATCTTCTCAAAATTCGTTTATCGCGTACCTCACTCCGCCTCATTCTGCGTTTTACTATTCGGTTGTACCCTCCTAACTTCACCTCGCTCTGTTTCCCTCAAACGAGTTGTTAAGAAAATCTATGTCACTTAGAAAACATGGCTTAATTTTGCCTTATACTAGCGTGATACCCCAGCTTTGTTCGGACAAATTTGATTTCTTGTTATATTTTAGATTTTCTTTTGTTTGTATGCTTGCTTATGAATATCAATTAAGAATTCAATGTTTGATGCTTGTTTAACACATTATAATGCAATGGTATTATCATGGGTATTGTTAGTGCCTTTTTTTTTTTGGTTGCTAAATTCACACTCATTTGTTTTGAACGAATCAAGTGTTACTAACTCGTCTTTTTAATGAGTAAATGTTGTGGATTAAATGAATGATGATTTAGTAACACTTTTCAATTCCTGAAAAACAATGAGCGCGGAGAAAGAGGGTGTGAATTTAGCTACACACCCCCAATATCATTCTCTAAATATACAAACATACGTCTTTACATTAGATGCTTATTCCTAATTACGTTACGAAGAAATATACTGAGAAATGGATAACATGATGTTTTTAACTTATGATTACATGTTTAAACCTAATAAAAAAAAGGAGATATACATTTTATTCCAAGTAAGGCTTTAAAATCATAACCAAACTCGAAAAAGTAGCTTTAGTCTCCTGCCTTTTTCTTAAGAGCCTTATGCCTTATCAACTAAAATTTTAGCAACAAATGATCACTTGAAAATTTGTAGCATACATGTAAAAGAACAAAATGACCCTGTTTCATTATACATGACTGTTATATTTGTACTTTCAACATTGTAGAAGCACCATTCTTATGTTCTTATCTAGAAACATAGTTATACAATTAGACACTGATATCTATGTGCACCTATTAATTGATATATTTGTTCTGAAAGTTATCAATCATTTGAAGTAATTCGAATTCAGCCATCTCGGGACCTACTTTACCCTAATATCTACAACTGAACAAGATCCAATAAATAGTGTTTTATAAAAGGGCTAATGTCAAATCTATACCCTAAAATATCATCCCAGAATAATTTAAGTACCTAACATTTAAATAATACCAAAAATTTTGACCCAAACTAGTCCAAAAGTGAACGAAATTGCACGCATTAAATTTTATCGAGGGCAAATATGTCAATAATTAAAAGAACACATCTAAAAAACACGTGGCACTATCACAACTAGTTGCTGGTTACCCTAATCAATGATGTCTTAGTTTAATAACTAAAAAACAAAAAAAAAACTAATTTTAATTTTCTTCTCTAATCACTCACCATCTGTCATTCTGTTTCCCTCGTCTCAACCACATTGCGGCCTACCACCAGATCTGTCATCCACTAGCTACCAACCATCATCAAAGTTACAATGTGAAATCATTGGTAGTCTTGCTCTGATCGACGAGTTGGGCCAATGCTTATAAAACTGGGTTACTAGCACTACATTTGGCCTTTCCTCTTTGGACTGAATCGCCCAAGGACTGAGCCTATCTCTCTAAGCTCCCATGTTATTAAGCCGCTAATATGAATAGGTCGATGCAAGTTTTCATCTCCAAAATTGACCTCCTTTAGCGGATTTTGGACCAAAGCCAGCCTGTCATCAAGCTTTGTTGGTGCAGGTTCTTTCTTTTTCCCTCATCTCAACCGTTGCAACCATCACCACCAATAACGTAACCACCAGCCCATCAATGCCGCTTACCATAAAATCCGTCATCCATCGGCCATCACCACAGTCTACGCCTACCCTTCAACAACCATTAATCACTAGGCACCCCACCATGTCACTCACTTCAATAACACCCCACCATTGTACCCACAACCACGACCATCACACCCACCTATGCCATAACCACCATCTCCACTAGCCACCAGCCATCAACCACCAACCACTTACATCTACCCTTGACAAGCCACGACCATTATTGTCATGTTCTCCATCATTGGTCTACCCGCCGGCCCATCATTCCACCTTACCATCGATCCAACATGCCTTGACCTCCGACACAATCACAACAGTGGTAGGTGGCTATTAACTGGTCATCACAGTGAGTTATGGTGCATCCATCATCGCGTGGTGGTGGGTGATGCAGATTCCCTTGGCGATGAGCCCTGGGCACGACTATTAGCCAATTGAATAATGTGTACCTGTGTGTATGTGTGTGCGCAAGTCTTTAAGATGATTCTTAAAGATACGTGGCTCTACTTAGTCATGTCTACACACACACACACACTAGTATAAAAGCACGTGCGCTGTACGTGAATATAGTCGAGAGTAATGTTTGAGGCGATATTATTATCTTATTTGAGATCAAAATAATGTAATTCAATTATATTCTTATTTATTTTGTGACTTGTTTTAGAAGAAATGTATATTTGATGTTCACAATTATAATCAGTCCAGTGTTTAGAAATATTTTTGTAAGCTTATGGATTGAAAAAATATTTGATGGTATTGCTAAAAATAAAAGCAAATGGAGAAATCGAGAGAATGAATCTATGTCTTTATATTTTTAATCTGTTAAATTGGTTTATGATTAAGATTTATAATTTTCAAGATCAGGTGTTCTACATTTCATCAATAAGAAATGCAAAATATTCGGTCTTTAATTGTAATAACTGAACATATTTTTTAGTTCAAATTGACACCATATTTAAGCCTTGTTTTTTATGCATATTTAGCTCTTTTTCATTTTTTTATTTTTTATGCATATTTAGTCCTTTTTCATTTTTTTTATGTTTTTGTTTTTCCAACAATTTTTGGTTTCTTAATTGATTTTTCACGTATTTTAGTTTCTTTATTTTGTCATTGTTTTCCAGTTTTTAATTGGTTAATTATTTTCTAACCAAAAAATACAAGGAAGAAAAAATTATAGTTCTCATTAACCAGTTCAATGTATAATGTTTATTCATTTTAACCAAATTAAAAAGATAATAATAAAGAAATTTCTTTGTTCTGTTTTTCTTTCTCATCACGCTTTTTATTTTCCAATGTATAGAATAGATTTATTGCCCAATGTTCTCTTAATTTTATCAAAATTTAAAAGGGAGTAATAAAAGAAAGGTAAGAATGTAATTATTGTAATTAACGGAGGATATAATCATTCAAAAATGATTTACGATATTCATATGTGTGTATACACACACACACACACACAGATATATATATATATATATATATATATATATATATATATATATATATATATATATATATAGGATTCGATTGATAGTGTCTATGCCTTCCAAACTATCAATCTAATTTTATCAGATTTTTGAATTTTTACATAATAAAATATTAGTTGTCATATCTTCATTGGCTAAATATTCTAACTACTCCCACGCCCAGGCCTAAGGCCTTAAACTTTAGCCACGAACCCCACGTTTTGCCTAATTGCTCCAATTTTTCTCTTAAAGAAAACCTAAGGCCTTCACTTCTTCTATTTGTTTTTCACGCCGCCCTTAATCATCTTCCCACAGACCATCAGAACTGCAGTCATCATGGCCACCATGGTGGACGGTTAGGCAAGTTGGGCTGGGTGGGGATTTTAAGGGGTATGGGTGCTAAGGTGGAGGGACGGGGGTTCCATTTTCTTTTCTGCATTTCCCCTTCCCTTTCCCCTTATCTGCATTTCCTTTTCCCTTAACGACTCTGCAATTATAGAGTGGTTATGCGATTGGCGGTGGTTGGGCGATTGGCGGGGGATGGACGTCTAGACTCGGGGGTCGTGGGTGGCTGGCGATGATGGGCTGTAAAAGATAGGCGGGGCGGCACAGATGGAGGCCTGGTGGAGATTCACGAGTGACGGTTGTCATGGGTGGGCCGATCGATTGAGGCCTGAGATGGGTGGTCGTTGGCGTGCATTTGGCGAATCGCCGTAGAGGCGTGGTTGGGCCTGGTGGCGGGAATCGACCGACTGCGGCCTTTGGTGGGCTGATTGATGGAGGCCGGACATAGGACTCGACCGAGTGGCTGGATCATAAATGCACACCGATAACACCATCAGGTACTATACCCTTTTTCTCCCTCCAAAAAACCCATGATTTCGTTTCCAAAAATGGATGCTTATTTTGGGTTTGTTTTTACAGGTACAATGCAAAGCGCAGGCACTGGCGCCGCACCACTAATGAAAACGAACTTATTGTATGATTCGGGGAAGTAGTTTCTTATTTGCGCCTGTAACATTTTTATGCGTATAACATGTTATATGGTTTGTTTTCATTAGTAATGTCGGTTCAGATTTTGATGAATGCGTGCCATGTGTTTGTAAAAAGTGCTAAACGACTTGAGCATTTCTATATCCACGTTAAAGTAATGATATTGGTATAGAGCTTTTCTCATATGTTCTTCCCCTATTAATTGTGCGTGGTTTTTTGGGATATCTTCATTGGCAGTGTGATGCTGATGAATGGGACTTGAGTCCATGAAAGCCATGTGAAGGCTTTATGATTTGGCTGCCAGTTGGTGATTAAAAAGAACGTGTGCTTTGATCTTTATGTAGAAAGCAGTTGCCGGGTTAAGGCGTATCAATTTGAAAATATTACGGTAGTGACTATCTGATGCCGAAGGCGAATGTACTTTATTGCATGGACTATTGACTGAAATCCTGTTGACAACCCAGCTAATCTGAGTTAAATTAAATCCTGTCTTTCTTTGTGAAATGATTTTCACTATTTTCCAAGGCATGAAGTGAATGTAACAGATCCTTACTTATTTTCATGTAACATTAAAAAAGAAGTGAGTACTCATTCCTTCTCCATCCCCATGCTCATGGTAAACTCATAATTTGTTGTATATCTTTTTTATTATTATCGTTTAGATTAACGTATATTTTCTATAATTGCACATGCATCATGTGTGCTGACTATGCTTTTTTTTTTTTTTAAATTACTAACTATTTATATAACCTTACAAATGATATGTTAAGAAATAGTAAAATCAGTGATGATGTGATAATATCTGGTCATAAACTTTAATTAAAAAGACGTACCTAGAATTGAAAAAATAATATTCATTGGAGATTAATTTTTATCACTAATAATGAAAATGAACTCAGTGACCAAAAATGAACTCATGAGTTAATAAAGATAATGCTACCACATACCATACCTATCCAAACAGAAGCAGCCATAACTCACCACATGCCATCTGCCCATTGCCAGCACCAATTCACGAGTTTTTGAGTTGTTATGTTTGGGTTGAATCGCTAAAGTTTACACCCTGTGCACATATTCTCCTGTTGTTTAACATGTACGCTACTATATTATCTAAGCCATCGGTTCGCAAAAGCGAGAAGGAAAAAAGCGAGAGCGGTAGAACGGCAAATTTGACATGTACGTCGTAACGGTTGCTTGCACTTTCTATTTATTCTGTAAGGTGTTGTTTATATTGGATTGGTAAAAACCTTAAAAAAAAATGCAATGGGTATTAGTAGGAGATCTTTTTTGTTTACTAAAGGCAAAGGAGTTAGTTTACAAGTACTTTTGTTATCCATGCACTTAGCTAGAAATAAATAAGCTTTTCAAAGACCACCCAAAAAGGATAATTGGAGAAAGGCCTCAAGAAACACAAAACCAAGGAAGGGTGAAATTGAATCCCAAAACAGGTCCACCATCAACCAGGGCTTAACTCTGGAAACAGCCACAAAGCTGCATTCCAAATCTGAAATATACGTGCCAACAGAACAATATAAAAAGGAAGAAATTTTGAGTCCCCTGCTGATAGTTGATGTTTTCCCAGATGATAGCTATGTTCACGCAGAGCCAGCGAAACATATAACAAAAATATAAGCAAAAATACATTTCCAGCTTGGGATACAGTTATAATTTACTATCTTGGTTAGACGATTTTCATGAATACATGACCATATTCGGTATCAACTTTTTATCAAAAAGATCAAACATTGTTGAACCATCCCTTTGCATGAGGATGAGTTGAGTAATCCTCCTTTTCTTTTCTTTTTTCACAATTGCATCTTTTTATCGATCATACTCAATTACGTGTCACCAACTTAATAGATTCCTAGCCCAACAAACACCCAATCCAATTTTCTAGAATTTTTGATTTATTTTATATCAACTTAATTACGTGTCACCAATTCATTGGCCAAAAAAATAGCTTAACTCCCATGCAAACTTCCATCACACCCACGTCTCCCACTTCCACCACTTCATCACCTTCCCTAAAAAAGCAAACCAACAGAAACAAAATCAGCCGAGGGTTATTTCCATTTTCTTGCACTTCAAGGGAGCAAAAGAAGCATTTCCATTTCTATTCTGGGCAACGTATGTGATTTCTTTGTCAGTGGTTTTTGCTTTCCTATTCTGGGCACTGAAGGTTATTTCAATTTTTTTGCATTTCAACTCTTTTCCTTGGCAGCAACAGAAAGCAAAAGAAGCATTTTTATTTCTCCCTCTGAGGTTATTTCTATTTTCTTGGAGTTCAACTCTTTTCCTTGGTTGCAAAGAATGGTTGCAGATGATATCTTTACACCATTTGCTTTTCTATATCTGTTCATGTCTTTGATGGTTCTTATTCTCGGTGTTCCCAGGTCTTTGCGATTTTGGTACTACGCATAATCTATTCATGTTCACTCAGCAGCATTAGTTATGGCTTTTATGTGTCTATTTTTTTTTCCTTTGATCGTGATTATCTTTACATATTTGCAACTTTATCTGGTGTTTTATAGATGACTTGGGCTTTTTACCTAAGAGAATTTCAACTGATGAGAAAGCAGTTGTAGTTTTCTATTGATTATAACAAGAGCATATTTCCATTTTCTTGCAGTTTAAGGGAGCTCCTTGGTAGAAATAAAAAGCAAAAGAATCATTTCCGTTTCTATTCTGGGCAACATGAGTAGATGATTTCTTTGTCAGTGGTTTTTGCTTTCCTATTCTGGGCACTGAAGGTTATTTCTATTTTCTTGCAGTTCAACTCTTTTCCTTGGTAGCAATAGAAAGCAAAAGAAACATTTCCACTTCTCCCGCTGAGGTTATTTCTATTTTCTTGGAGTTCAACTCTTTTCCTCGGTTGCAAAGAATGGTTGCGGATGACATCTTTACACCATTTGCTTTTCTATATCATTTACTTTCCTATTTTGGGCACTCAAGGTTATTTCTATTTTCTTGTAGTTCAAGGGAGCTCCTTGGTAGCAACAGAAAGCAAAAGAAGCATTTCCATTTCTCCCGGTAAGGTCAAGTCTTCTCTACAATTGCTTTTTTATTCGACCATACTTAACATATGCCGTGTAAGAGACACTTTGAAATGCAGTGTTTGCTTATTTTCTAACAAACTGGAACTCCCCTCTTTTGCTTTCTTTGTATTTTGTAAATATCACCGGCCATAATTGGAAACCAATATCTTCCCGTTTCAGTATTTGTGGGAACTTTCATGCACGACCTTTTGTGTAATTATTTCCATGGGTGAGCTTCTGCTTTGTGGTTGTAAGGTGCGGGATTGGGGGGAGAGAGAGAGAGAGAACACAGACAGTTTGTGTGTGTGTGTGGTGAGTGGAAGGGGGAGGGGGAGCCGTGGGTTGTAGGACGTGGGTGCAGGGTGGTGGGGGTATTTCCGTGTTGTGGGGGTGGTGACGGGTTAGTGTGAGTGGGGGTCGTGGGGGTCTGCGTGCATAGCAGGGGGTGGTGGGGGTTGTGAAAGTTACTGTTTAAGGGGGTAGGGGGATTGCGGGGTGGTGGGGTATTTTTGTTGTTGTGGGGTCGTGGGTAATGGGGTGGTGATGGGGGGTGGGTAGCGGTCGTGTGTAACGCCCCGGGGTGGTGGGGGTGGGTAGCGGTCGTGTGTAACCCCCCGGGGTGGTGATGGGGTTCGGGGGTAGCGGTCATGGGTAACCCCCCGGGGTGGTGGGGTTGTGATGGGGGTTCGTGGGGAGTGGGTAGCGGGGGGTTTGGGGGTGGCTGATGTGTGAGAGAGAGGGGTGGTGGGGTGGTGATGGGGTTCATGGGTAGCGGTCGTGGGTAACCCCCCGGAGAGGGTGAGGGTGGTGGGGTGATTTGGTTTTGCCCTCCGTTAGTTAACAAAATTACTTTATTTTTTATGTTTGGTTTCAAATAGCGGACTTTGTACACCGTGAGAATTCAATGTTTATTAAGAGTTCAAAGTCTATGTAGTACTAAAAGAACAAAAGTAGTACAAATTTTACTATTTTTATGTGCATAATGAGAATTCATTATTTAAAAGAAGTTCAAATTCAATTTCTTGCCAAAGGAAAAAAAAAGTCTGTTTCCAACCTATTCTGGTCACACTCAAAGGTCCACTTGGAGTCCCATTGTGCATGACACGTCCGCACAAGCACAGTATTCAACGCTTTGAACCGGACAAAGTACGCGCGCCCAAGTCACTTGCATTCTTTACCTCACACGCCTCACGCGCGACTCAGTCACCAATGATTTCACGCTACCGTGACTCACAGTACCACGTTCGTTGCGCCGCGACCACCTTAGCACCTTTTCACCAAAAATATCGACCGTTGGCGCAACCAGAGCGACAGTGTCAAGGGCATAGGCCTTGGCCAAACCCATGGGGTCGGCCTCGGCCTCAATGGGTGGTCGGCCTCGGCCTCCATGGGGTGTTGGCCTTTCCCCCCCGGTTGTTCACTCTTCGTGCAAAGTTCCTTTCGCGGTTTGATCGCTTCATACACTCCATACCTGGCTTTGGCACCTTGTTCGTCATGCAGGTACGTTTCACGTCGACACGCTTGTCGCAACGCAACTTCCAAGTTTGTCATCGCTCATAAAAAGACCTACCGTCGGCGCCCCCAAAGTTCACTGAAAGGGGGAGTGGCCTTGGCCTCCCTTCATGGGAGTTGGCCATTGGCCTTGGCCACCCCTTAGGGTCGGCCTCGACCTCACCAAGGGGTCGGCCTCGGCCTCCCCAGGGGTGGTGGCCTTGGCCTTCCCCCAATCTTTGGCCTATGGCCTCCCCTCCCGTGCGCACTTGTTTTCTCAAGTCTTTGCACCTCCACGATGTTTACGGACGTTCGTACATCTACCTCGTGATGTCCGTCGTCCGTGAACCTCGCGACGTCCGTCGTGCACCAACCTCGCGACGTCCGTCGTTCACCAACCTCGCGACGTCCGTCGTGCATCAACCTCGCAGCGTCCGTCTTACATCAACCTCACGACGTTCGCTGTCCGCTCCCGCGCACCGCTCCTGCGATGTCAGTCGCCCAAAGTCGTGCCCTACCACCGAATGACCCGTCACTGACGACCACATACCATCACTTCCAACTTTGTCATTACTACATGTGGCATTCATCATCTTGTTATGACAAGTACACTCAGCTCAAATCCCATCTTCGGGACATCCGAAGCGTGCCCGTGCGCCGTCTCCGCGACATTCGTCACCGCGCCCTTGCGCCATCTTCATGATACGTGCCCCCGGCACCAACTATAGCTCTGCGACATTCGTCGTCGCGCCCGTGCGCCATCTTCATGATACGTGCCCCCGGCACCAAGTATAGCTCCGCGACGTTCGTCGTCGCGCCCGTGCACCATATTCATGATACGTGCCCCCGACACCAAGTATAGCTCCGCGACGTTCGTCGCCGCGCCAGTGCGCCATTCTCATCATGCATGCCCCCTGCACCAACTATAGCTTCGCGACCTTCGTCGCCACGCCCGTGCATCATTCTCATCATGAGTGCCCCCGGCACCAACTATAGCTCCGCGACGTTCGTCGCCGCGCCCGTGCGCCATCTTCATGATATGTGTGCCCCCGACACCAACTATAGCTCCACGACGTTCGTCACCTCGCCCGTGCGCCATCTTCATGATACGTGCCCCCGACACCAAGTATAGCTCTGCAACGTTCGTCGCCACGCCTGTGCGCCATTCTCATCATGCGTGCCCCCGGCACCAAGTATTGCTCCGCGACGTTCATCGCCGCGCCCATGCGCCGTCTTCATGATACGTGCCCCCGACACCAAGTATTGCTCCGCAACGTTCATCGCTGAGCCCATGCGCCATCTTCATGATACGTGCCCCCAGCACTAAGTATTGCTTCGCGACGTTCGTCGCCGCACCACTCTCATGACATGTGCTCCGGCACCAAGTATTGTCTCTGCGACGTTCGTCGCTGTGCCCATGCACCACAATCATGATACAGGCCTTCGGGCATCACACTTATTCACCACACCATTCACCCCCGCCATGGACGTGGAACATGCTTCGACCCACTCTCCGAAGTGTGCAACATTCCGGGGGGCTCCGTTCGTAGTGCTCCGGCACGAGGACCCCTCGTAGCGGGATGGACTCGTTACCACAAAGTCATCGCCGCCACGGGATGGGCTCGTTACCACAAAGCCATCGCTGTCACAATCACTGGGGGCTCCGTTCATAGTGCTCCGGCACGAAGACCCCTCGTAGCAGGATGGACTCGTTACCACAAAGTCATTGCCGCCACGGGATGGGCTCGTTACCACAAAGCCATCGCCGTCACAATCACGAGGGGCTCCGTTCGCAGTGCTCCGGCACGAGGACCCCTCGCAGCGGGATGGACTCGTTACCACAAAGTCATCGCCGCCACAGGATGGCTCGTTACCACAAAGCCATCGTCGTCTTCATTCCGGGGGGCTCCGTTCGCAGTGCTCCGGCACGAGGACCCTTCGCGGCGGGATAGGTGACTCCTCCGGGACACTGTCTCCACCACGGTGCCTATGTGACTGGCCTATGTGCTACGGCACTGGGGGCTTGCGTCGGCACCCCTATGGACTACGACTCCCGGGTCACTCCGAGACGGGAGCGGGTTTTCAGAGGGTATCGCGCCTAGTCCGCCTGACAGCTGGGCGTCGGGTCTTTCCCACCGCTGCCAGGCCTGTGGGACTCTGCAAGGGCTTGGATTGGAGGCTAGATCAAGGGGGTTCTCTGGCCACACCGAAGCTGTGGGAGCCAGTCTTTCCAGACAGACAGAGCGACGCTGTACGGGGTAGGCCGGGTGAATATGCAATTCGACAGTCCGTGGAGCTCCGGCAGCTGTGGACCCCTCGGTGACGTGTCACTCCTGGGGAGTACCACGTGTCGCGTGATGACATCATCATCTCAACCTCGGTAAATAGAGGTCTTGAGAATTCATTTGGGATTTTTTGGACATTGTCAGAACACTTTCACTTTCTCACTCTAGAATCCTAGAGAGAGAAACATACATGACCCTGACTTCGGATCTAAGCATCAGACTGTGACTGTCGTCGTATATTCATCCTGCGCCATCGCCCTCGCAGCACTGCCACCCTCAAGCTCTGTCTGGAAAGCCCTTGGTCTCTGCCCTTGCTCCGCCCTTGCTGTGTCTCACATCAACATACTTGGCATCTGAGTCGGACTGTATTCCTTGTGGCACCTCCACGTCGACAGCGAACCCACTTTCCTTAGCATCAAAGTCCAAATTCAATATAAAACTTTATAGTTAGCTAATACTTAATAAGTTAAATTCATCATAAGAAGCATAATAATCACTTAAGTAATAAAGAGTTCAACGAAAGTCAAGAAGAAACTTCACTAAGAGCTCGAAATGAAAAATGGTTTTTGTCATAAAACCAGATATGAACTCGTCTATTACATATCTAATAATGTATTTCTATTTACATTTGTGTTCAAATTTGTTAGTGTTATTATTATTCTCATATTGGTACCTTGTAGACTTAACCTCCCTACAACACTACGTATTTTTTTTGGCACTGCCACCCTTTTCCCTGTTCTTGAAGCAATGGTTAGTACAATACACCAAAGTGTGAATAACACACTTCATGAGCTCTGACTGAGGCACTGAAGGTTTTCAAAGCAAAAAATTGTGAAGAGTGGTTCTGGGAAAGAAAATGAAAAGGACTGAACTAATTGAAAATCTGTCATACTCTTAACACCTGTTGATCCAGCACCCACCCTTTTCACTGCCTTATCGACGAGACGCGTCTAGATAACACTGCAAACTAGCCATTTTCCCATCTTACAGGGTCCTTGAAAGTGACTAGCAAAAGCTTTACATTCATTCAGGTAGAGTTATTTATGAAGGAATTGGAGGCTAACTTAAATACGCGTGTATGAACACGAATATTTTATACGGACGAAAAATCATGTACATGCCAATATGTAGAATTTCACGTGTCAAACGCCCTAAGGTGGATTAGACAACCGAGCCCGATCCGTGTTTTCACCGTGCAAAAGACTTTTTTTCTCAATCTAGCTGGGGCTAGGTTAGTTAAAGAATGGAGAATGCCTGAAATTTTCTTTTCATCATATTTCCGACCACGAGTCATCTCTCTTATATTGTCTCATTATCAGGAAAAATATTTTAAAGCTTATGGTATTCTTGGGTTTCCACTGCCAACCATCTCCAAACCTTTCGGCTTTCCGGGTCATGACATGGGCGTACCGGGCTAGACCAGAATCCCAACAATTTATGCACGCCACCTCTAGAAGTGCATAAGAAGTTGACCCAGCAGCGACCCTCAACTGCCGTATCAAGGAGACGCCTAAACAACATTGCAAACTGGCCATTTTTCCATCTTACAGGATCTCCCAAAATGACTAGCAAAAGCTTTACATTCATTCAGGTAGAGTCATCCACTTATGTATGAAATTTTCTATGTTCTTCGCAGAAGTGGAGGTCCCAACTTCAAGGACACAAGATCAAGAAGATAGAAACGAAGGTAATTATAAACGCAACCCCCCACGCCACAACTAACATAACTTGGGAAGGTGTACGTAGTTTAATTATGCGCTCTCCCTCTAGAATTGAGGAGGAGAAAGTCCAATAACATTGCAGCAATTGAAATGGACTCCTCATTCTTGTATGGACTTGGAAGAATGGATACTAGTACGTACTAGTAAGTTGGTCAAATCTTTGCTGCTCAGTAAGGCCAACTTAACCCAGAATCGAATTTCTAACATCGGCAATTGCAAGAATTGTACTATCCTGTATTCCTGTTAAGTAGGCACGAAAAAGGGTAGTCAAAACTCGGTCAGTCATCAAGATTAGGCGCTTCCTAAGTTACAACTTCATGATGGTGACAATTCTGTCCAAAGAATTCGGATGATGTTGATCCGTTAACAATCCGGTATCTCAAAAGCAAAATGTAGCATCTCCCAGTACAATATCCAGTTATCCGAGAACATCCACTAAGTACCAAATGAGGTTCTCGTACAAAATTTAGGTGAAACATGGCTCCTTTTGTAACATTAAGTACTTATTTCCTGTATGGAATTACAAACTGAGCTGCTGTATTGGGTCTCTTCAATCTTATTACAGGAAACAGCAGTATTAGAACATGCATGGTGGCACTAGTTGATTTACAACCATGCTGGATTTTTCAAGGGAGTGACAACAGACTTCACCTGCAAATAATTATGAAGGCTATATATTCCCTTTTCCCTGCCAATACCACTCATTTTGTACCCACCAAAGGGAATTGCAGCATCAAAGACATCAAAACAATTGATCCACACAGTGCCGGCCCTCAATGCTCGTGACAAGGTGTTAGCTGTATCGAGGTTGTTAGTAAAAACTCCTGCTGCTAGACCATATCGTGTTGCATTTGCCCTTCTTATCACATCATCAAGGTCACTGTTGAAAGGAACAAAGTATGAGCAAGGTTATCTAGCTATGTAACTTGAAGCTGAAATAACTATTTTCTTCTCTGGAGTGTCTGAATTGATAACGATACGGTTCGGATTCTTCAAGTGCATAGCAGTTATGTAAAGTAGACAGTGAGACTGGAATTGCTAATAATAAAGATCATCTGTAATCCCCACTAATATGATTTTACCAAAGGAAGAAGTATCATAATGATCATTCTCGTCCTAGAAATTTTGGCAAAATGGAGAAACCAGTAGTCAAAATGTTATTCTGGTCCTAGAGATTTTAGGCAAAATTTAGTAACCTATGTCCAGAAACTCCAGGAAGCAATAAGAGCATTGGTTAATTCTAAAATAAAACATGAAGGTCATGACTTACTTGAATTTCAAGATGGACTGCACTGGACCAAAAATTTCATCCTTCGCTATCAACATATGATCCTAATTAGGAGAACAAAGTCAGTTCAACCTATCGTTCAGTTGAACTTGGCTGGAGAGGGTCTGAATACGATAGACATTACCTGAACACCGGAGAAAACAGTGGGCTGGATATAGAAGCCCTTGGAGCCAAGTCTTCCACCGCCACATTCAAGAGTAGCACTGCTTTCTACACCTGATCTTATGTACCTAAGAATCTTTTCAAATTGCTCTCCGTCGATCTAAATTTCCAGAAGAATCATAACACATCACTTCAGGGCTCTCTTGTTTTAGACTTCTAGTTACATTTGATTCATGAATCAGAGGGGAAGATAGAGTGAATGAAACAAAAAGCCAACCTGAGGACCTTGTTCAATACCCTTTTTGAAAGGATCACCAACCGTACGTCTCAAAGCACGTGCTTTTGATTTCTCGAGGAACTCATCGTACACGCGTTCATGCACAAATGTACGAGAACCAGCACAGCAACATTGGCCCTACAGGAGACCAAAGCATTTCTAATTTCCCACCCTTGCATCCCAGCTTTTAGAATACTCGTATCCCATTTCTAAGAGACCGGCTTTGAGGAGAAGAAAATCAAACATACCTGATTGAAGAACAAAGCAAAGTGTGCTAGCTCCACAGCCTTGTCAACATCAGCATCCTCACATACAATGAAAGGTGATTTTCCTCCAAGCTCTAATGTTACTGGCTTGAGATTGCTTTTTGCAGCCAACTCAAGTACAACCTTGCCAGTATCAGTTGATCCTGTGAATGCAATCTGCAAACGTAATGCTAATGGGTGTAAGAGCTGAAACTAGAAAAAATAAACGCCTACAAGTTTCAGGTCAGCCTAATTGTCTTGTAAATCAGCGCAACATGTGTGCAAACTATTGTCCCGCAACACATGCGCAAACAATTGTGCCCCAAATTAGCAGATGGTTCAGGAACTCATCCAAGCGACTATCCTAACAGATACATCACCTAACTTCCTTAAGGTTTGCAAAAATGTAGCATCAATCACATAACCCTTTCCACATGATGTGCAAATACCAGCCAAATCTAACCTCAACAAAAATAACATGGATAAGATAATCAACTGGCTTGACATCTTCTATATGCTCGTTATTTTTTTTACCATACATCACAATAGTTGAATTCTCAAAGTGCCCTGGAAGAATCATTTCTTTAAAGTATTTTTCAGTTCATTACAGTTTGACACAGAGAACGGTGCATTTTCCGTGAACCACACGAGTGAATTATATAGAATTGCTGAGTCGAGCTACGTTAAAGACTGATAATCATTGCACTACAGTTATAGTAGAAGGCTCCAAACAACCTTGTCCACATCCATATGACGAGCAAGAGCAGCACCAGCAGTGGGACCATAGCCGGGAACTATATTCAGAACGCCAGGTGGAAGACCAGCCTGTCAAAATTATACAGATTAGGTTGCAAATGATAACTAAGAAAAAGAAATAATAACGTGTTTGAGTATTTTAACCATCTAAAACTGAGCACCCATGGAAACAGAGAAAATTCAACCAGACATCAAAGAAGCAAATACAATTCCGAGAAAGTTGGATCGTTGAATGGTGCTGATTTTAAATCAAATATGCATGACATCCCTTACAAGACATTCAAGTGAATTCGAATTTCATTTCATAGAAAAGTTTGATGCCTTATTAGTCGGCTCCAGCTAGCCGCGTCCGTCCTGGCGGTCAAGTTAGTGGAGGAGGTGGAATGGTGGTTTTATCGCGGCAGCGGATCACTCCGAAGGCAGCTCTACCGAAACTATCCGTTCCGCCCCCCTTGAATTTGCCATCGCTTATTGCCACCATTATTATCATCACACCCACCACTAGACTGCTACAACTATCACTGTTGTACGATTATCATCACCACACCACCACCACCTCCATCACCGTCACCATTGCTTCTGTAACGCCCCGAATTTTCAAAATGTTAATGCTGCCCCCTAGTTGTAATGGCAGCTCCAGTCCATTCAGAGATTGGAGTCAGAGTTTCCTTGTGTGTCACCTTCCACCGAGCATTTTGAGGGAAATCATTAATCTCCAATTCTGCTTCATAATGTTCAGGCATAGCATCGGCCTGAATCTTCGCCAAGTTATGCTGCAAGTTCATGGCCGCTGCTTTCATCATGTGAAGATATTAGGGGAAGAAGTCCAGCTTGACATTTGTGTAATTTTGCCCTCGTTAGTTGCTCATTCTGGATATAATCATATCATCATTAACCAAGCACCAACAACGGAACGGGGTCAAGGACAGCCCCCATTTCTGTCACTTCTGCATGAACGGAACGGGGTCAAGGACAGCCCCCAATCGCCACACCCCTGCTGCGGGGGAGAAGAGAAGAGATGGAGGGGAAAAGCGATGGCGACATCACCGGTGGTGGATCTGCTTTGTTCGGTGAATAACAGAAGGGACTGCCGGAGGAGAAGGGGGCTGCCAGGGTGAGGGAAGGGGCTGTCGGCGGGGAAGGGGACTGCCGGCGGGGAGGGAAGAGGTTGCCGGGGTGAGGGAAGGGGCTGTCGGCGGGGAAGGGGTCTGCCGGCGGGGAGTGAAGAGGTTGCCGGGTGAGGGAAGGGGCTGTCGGTGGCTAATGTACTCTTCACAGTAGATTTGTTCTTCTTTTGGATCCCAGGGGGCTAATGTACCCCTCAGATTTTGAAAAAAAAAATACACACATATATATAGTTTTTTTCACTCGCAACACTCTCTTTTCTCCTCTCACTCTCTCAGTTCACGAGCCACGACCGTCGACCTCTCACCGTCTCAGTGTCTCGCGGCCACGGCGGTCGGCGCCTCACCTCACAGACACCGATCACGGCGCCTCAGTCACCGGTCACGGTCTCGCGGACAGCAGTCGAAGCCGGAAGATTTTCACCAACTCCGGCCAGATCTAGCCGAGATCTACGATCCGGCGGATGAAGTGATGAACTGAAAGACGGTGATGAGGGAGAGGAGGAAGAGGAGGGCAGTCAAGAGAAGTTTGAGCTCTGCGGCACAGTTCTAGACCACACCATGAACATCTTCTTGTGTCCTCTGATCTCTCTCTTTCCCCATGTATCATGAGGATGAAAAGAGAAATTGGTGGGTATCAAAATAGAAAGATGGATGGAAAAGAAGAAGAAAGAGGTGAGAGAGTAGCAGAATACAACGGGTTTTTCTTTCTATGCTTCCCCTCCATTTTGATGAGTATTTTCGAAAATTGATTGTAAGGGAGATGGGCTTTATACATGTACAGGGGCTGAGGGGGCACCAGTACTTTTTTGCGTTGATTACAGGTTCACCCCCTAATGTATGTTTGCTTTTGGGTCCGGATCATATTCAATTAATTTCTATTTTTCGGGTTCTTTGAGGTTCAATTAATTTTCATTAAGTATGCTTCTTTTAGGTTCAAGGACCGTTGGTGGTTTGGTTTTTCTGAGCTCTCGTGCTGCCGCCGTTGTTGGTGCTTGGTTAATGATGATATGATTATACATTACATCCAGATTTCACATTATAATGCCCATTATTTGCGGAGCTCCAATATATGTATCTTTGTTTTTGTGTGTTATTTTGTGTATTATCGAAAAGTACACTTTATTTTTGTGTGTTATTTTACTTATAAAAAAATTAACTGATTTTAATATATTTTTAGCACCTCCTGAAATGAAATTCTGAGTCCGTCACCGCTGTGTATAAGATATAAATGTACCGGAGACAGTGCAGCCTCTATGGATAGACAAAACTGACTTGGAGAAAATTGAACTAGAATGAAACAAAATGTAAGGCAACAAAAACCAAAAAACAGAAGAAAATAGGTCCTCGTGCACACCTCATGAAATAACTTTGCTACGTAGAGAGCAGTCAATGGTGTTTGCTCTGCAGCCTTTAGGACGATAGTATTACCACATGCGAGTGCAGGCCCAACTTTCCAAGCAAACATAATAAGAGGGAAGTTCCATGGAATAATCTGTCCTGCGACACCAATTGGTTCATGCAAAGTCTGCACGTGGTATGGTCCATCAGCAGGAGCGGTTAGACCATGGATTTTATCCGCCCAACCTGCATTATCCGGGGATATAATCCTTCAGATAATTCATAAGTTTGTGGAACATCTTGTGTTGTGACTCATAAAAGGGATGGAATTGTAGAAACATGATAACATGGAATACACCATAGTGCTTTACCAGCATAGTAGTGAAACAGACGCACGAACAATGGTAGTTCTGCTTTGGCTGCCTGTTCAAAAGGCTTCCCATTGTTCCATGTCTCGAGTGCTGCAAGCTCATCACTGTGTTTCTCAACCAAATCAGCAAAGCGCAACAATATCCTCGACCTTTCCTAAAACACAAAAGAAACATAACATCAAGAAACATTTGAAGACTAGCTTACACCAAAAGATTACTCTCACATCGAAGGAAACCCCTTACATAAGCTGTCATTTTAGGCCATGGTCCCTCATCAAATGCCTTGCGGGCAGCAGACACCGCCCGGTTGATGTCTTCTGAATCAGCTTCAGCAACATGAGCAATCACTTCCCCGGTCCGAGGGTCCAAGGTTGGAAATGTCTTTCCTGAGAAGAGCATAAACCCAAATACTAGTCATATACACACACGCACGCACAGACATTTCTATATACGTCGAAGTACTCAATCAAGCAAGGTCCCCTCCCTATCAGTCACTGAAGCATTACCAGATGCTGCATCAACAAATTGGCCATTAATTAGAAGCTTGGTGTAGTTGACTTGAACAGGTGGAATAATTAGTTCCTCAATTGCTGCAGTGCTTAACCTATGGGTGCCCCTACCCAAGCCAGAATTTCTTCCTGAAAATTAGTATTTCATAATAAATAAGCAGAATGTCAATCAGACTATGTATCCTATTAAAAAGAGAAGAAAACAACAACTTACAAAGCTAAATGGGAATTTGATTATCAGGAGAACATGTTTAAATTAAGCACACAGAGGTACAACAATATACATATGATAGTAGAGTGAAGATATTGCCACCAGCCTTCTGTGTTTTAAATATTGGTTTCTTTGTTTTTCGCCTATAAGATTAGGATTATGTCTGTCAACCATTCAGAAAAATGTATATTCACAAGCATACAAAAGTAGAGAACACAGAGAACAACAGGGAGGGATGATTGCAATTTTAAAATTATCATGTTTATGTCCTTTACAGAGTATACATATTCAATGCATCATTCGAAAACATCTAATCTGAAGGTGCAAATCTATTGACCACATGCTCTTTCTCCAATTTAAGTATTCCTTTCGATATTGCAGAACATGGGATTCTATATAAAATTCATTCAGCACACATCAGTCATAGCAACAAATGTTCCTTCTGTTCTCCTTTTCAGTTAATCAAAGTAGTTACTAAAATTTCATCAACACTACAGAAAATCAGATCACAAATTGCTAGTCAAATCTGATATGAATCCAGCCTATGCATATTGTTCCCAACCTATTCTGGTCGCACTCAAAGGTCCACTTGGAGTCCCATTGTACATGACACGTCCGCACAAGCACAGTATTCAACGCTTTGAACCGGACAAAGTGCGCGCGCCCAAGTCACTTGCATTCTTTGCCTCACACGCCTCACGCGCGACTCAGTCACAAATGATTTCACGCTACCGTGACTCACAGTACCACGTTTGTCGCGCCGCGACCACCTAAGTACCTTTTCACCAAAAACATCGACCGTTGGCACAACCGGAGCAACGGGGTCAAGGGCATAGGCCTTGGCCAAACCCATGGGGTCGGCCTCGGCCTCCCCCAAGGCCATGGGGTGTTGGCCTTGGCCTTTCCCCCCCGGTTGTTCACTCTTCGCGCAAAGTCCCTTTCTCGCTTTGTTCGCTTCATACACTTCGTATGTGACTTTGGCACCTTGTTCGTCACATGGGTACGATTCACGTCGACACGCTTGTCGCAACACAACTTTCAGATTTGCCATTGCCCATCAAAACACCTTCCGTCGGCACACCCAAATTTCACCCAAAGGGGGAGTGGCCTTGGCCTCCCTTCATGGGAGTTGGCCATTGGCCATGGCCACCCCCTAGGGTTGGCCTCAGCCTTCCCAAGGGGTCGGCCTCGGCCTCACTAAGGGGTCGGCCTTGGCCTCACCAAGGGGTCGGCCTTGGCCTCTCCAGGGGTGGTGGCCTTGGCCTTCCCCCAATCGTTGGCCTATGGCCTCCCCTCCCGCGCGCACTTGTTTTCTCAAGTCTTTGCACCTCCGCGATGTTTACGTACGTTTGTACATCTACCTCGCGACGTCCGTCGTGCATCAACCTCGCGACGTCCGTCGTCCGTGGACCTCGCGACGTCCGCCGTCCACCAACCTCACGACGTCCGACGTCCGTCGTCCATCAACCTCGCGACATCCGTCGTGCATCAACCTTGTAGCGTCCGTCGTCCGTGAACCTCGCGACGTCCAACGTCCCTCAACCTCGCGAGGTCCATCGTGCATCAACCTCGCGAGATCCATTCGTACACCAACATCGCGATGTCAGTCGTCCATCAACCTCGCGACGTCCGTCGTGCATCAACCTTGCAGCGTCCGTCGTCCGTGAACCTCGCGACATCCGTTATCCCTCAACCTCGCGAGGTCCGTCGTGCATCAACCCCGCGAGGTCCATTTGTACACCAACCTCGCGACGTCCGTGGTCCATCAACCTCGCGACGTCTGTCGTGCATCAACCTTGCAGCGTCCGTCATCCGTGAACCTCGCGACGTCTGTCGTCCCTCAACCTCGTGAGGTCCGTCGTGCATCAACCTCGCGAGGTTCATTCGTACACCAACCTCGCGATGTTCGTCGTCCATCAACCTCGCGACGTCCGTCGTGCATCAACCTTGCAGCTTCCGTCTTTTGTGAACCTCGCGATGTCCGTCGTCCGTGAACCTCGCGACGTCCGTCGTCCCTCAACCTCGCGAGGTCCGTCGTGTATCAACCTCGCGAGGTCTGTCATCCGTGAACCTTGTGACATCCGTAGTCCGTAAACCTCGAGACGTCCATCGTCCCTCAACCTCGCGAGGTCCGTCGTGCATCAGCCTCGCGAGGTCCATTCGTACATCAACCTCGCGACGTCCATCGTGCATCAACCTCGCGACGTCCGTCGTGCATCAACCTCGTGACGTCAGTCGTCCGACGACCGCATACCATCACTCCTAACTTTGTCATTACTACATGTTACATTCGTGATCTTGTTATGACAGGTACACTCAGCTCAAATCCCATCTTCAGGACGCCCGATGTGTGCCCGTGCACCGTCTCTATGCCCTTGCGCCATCTTCCTGATACATGCCCCCGGCACCAAGTATAGCTCCGCGACGTTCGTCGCCGCGCCCGTGCGCCATTCTCATCATGCGTGCCTCGACACAAAGTATTGCTCCCGACGTTCGTCGCCGCGCCCGTGCGCCATCTTCATGATACGTGCCCCCGGCACCAAGTATTGCTCTGTGACGCTCGTCACCGTGCCCGTGCGCCATCTTCATGATACGTGCCCCCGGCACCAAGTATTGCTTCGCGACGTCATCGCCGCACCACTATCATAACACGTACCCCCGGCACCAAGTATTGCTTCGCGACGTTCGTCGCCGCACCACTCTCATGACATGTGTTCTGGCACCAAGTATTGTCTCCGCGACGTTCGTCGCAGCGCCCATGCGCCACAATCATGATACAGGCCTTCGGGCATCACACTTATTCACCACACCATGCGCCCCCGCCATGGACGTGGAACATGCGACCCACTCTCCGGAGTGTGCAACATTTCGGGGGGCTCCGTTCATAGTGCTCCGGCACGAGGACCCCCTCGCAGCGGGATGGACTCGTTACCATAAAGCCATCGTCGTCACAATCACAGGGGGCTCCGTTCGTAGTGCTCCCACACGAGGACCCCTCGCAGCGGGATGGACTTGTTACCACAAAGTCATCGCCGCCACAGGATGGACTCGTTACCACAAAGCCATCGCCGTCTTCATTCCAGGGGGCTCCGTTCGTAGTGCTCCGGCACGAGGACCCTTCGCAGCGAGATAGGTGACTCCTCCGGGACACTGTCTCTGCCAGGGTGCCTGCGTGACTGGCCTACATGCTACGACACTGGGGGCTTGCGTCGGCACCCCTATGGACTATGACCCCCGGGTCACTCCGAGACAGGAGCAGGTCTTCGGAGGGCATCGCAGCTAGTCCGCCTGGCAGTTGGGCGTTGGGTCTTCCCCATCACTGCCATGAGGGCTTGGATTGGAGGCTAGATCAAGGGGGTTCTCTGGCCACACCGACGCTGTGCGAGCCAGTCTTTCCAGACAGACAGAGCGACGCTGTGCGGGGTAGGCCTGGTGAATATGCGATTCGACAGTCCGTAGAGCATTGGCAGCTGTGGATCCCTCGATGACGTGTCACTCTCGGGGAGCGCCACGTGTCGCGTGATGACATCATCATCTCAACCTCTCTAAATAGAGGTCTTGAGAATTCATTTAGTGGATTTGGACATTTTCAAAACACTTTTACTTTCTCACTCTAGACTCCTAGAGAGAGAAACATACAGGACCCTGGCTTCGGACCTAAGCATCAGACTGTGACTGTCATCGTATATTCATCCTGCGTCATCGCCCTCGCAGCACTGCCACCCGCAGGCTCTGTCTGGGAAGCCCTTGCTCCGCCCTTGCTGTGTCTCACATCAACATAATTGGCATTTGAGTCAGACTGCATTCCTTGTGGCACCTCCACGTCGACTGCGAACCCACTTTCCTTGGCATCGCATATTTAACAAACGGGACAAGTACAATATCAGAACCAGAGAACCTTAAACAGAGTTATATGCATGAAAGAACAAACAGAAAAAAAAAAAAAAAGGACCAACATCATCACTAAATATGAAGAGCAATTAAGACTAAATATCACAACACAGACGCGCAAACATAATTAAGCAATTGGGTGGGGGAAATGAAAAGGGGTGGTGAGTAGTCACCTTGAGAAAGAAAGGGATAAGCAGAAGCAGAAGGAAGATAGAGGGAACGAGATAGCAAGGAAGATATCCTGCGAGCTGCCATGGCCGTATAAGTTCCAAAACTTCCTGTTCTTCTTACATATACCCACGAGTACATATACAGAGCGAGTTTATGGCTTCAGTTCCGGTCAAAAAGATTGCACCGATGCTCGCTCTTGACTCTGAGTAGATGGACTCAGTAAATTCTGTAAACGATATCTAGATAATTATCTGTGATTATCTTTGAACATGTGAGAGGTTGACTGATGATGGGTCACCAATTCTATCATAAAGACGTGCTTATTTCAAATCGGAAAAGCAAGAAAAAGAGGCTCCATTCGATAAGGGACCAATGAGAAGAAAAAAGGGGTGCGAAGAAAACAAGGTTAGTAGTCTGTATGTCGACTTCTCTGCATTGAAATGGTACGTGTAGCCCCACTGGTGCCTTTCTTGAACCTCCACCTCATTCATTTTCGTACTGACAAAATATCAATCGTCAACATTAACAACTTGTTGGCCAAACTATTGAAGGCTAGATGAAAAGTCATGCAGACGTTTGTCAAAAGTTTGGGCATGGTTCTTTTGGTGGAAGATTCTACACTGCTTATAGAATCAACTAGTTCGGCATAATTATTAAAGGAATAGGGCCGTAGGCGCACGTAAGGCGATACATGTTTCATTACTAATAACGTATATAATTTAATCGATAAAAATAATAAGTAAATGATACATAGTAGAGACAAAGGAGGAAAGAGCAGCAGAAATAGAGTAAAATGTTGGTGAGTAAATATTTGGGAGGAGTTGTTCGAATAATGAGGGCAAAACACAAAGTTTGGATTGTGGTGGGATAGAGCGATTATTTTTTAGAGATTAAGAATTTCAACAATAACCTTAATTGAAATTTAAAAGTTAATATATTATGAAAAAAAAGTAAATTTGGAAGTCACAAAATGTTTGACCATGAGGATACTTACTACATGCTATAGTAAAAAGAGTCTCAACTTGTTACTTTTTTTTAAGTTTGTGGTCATGTATAAAGTCGGGAGAATGTCGTGACCTAATGTCTGTTTGCTCGTGCGAGTTGAAACAACTTTGTGATTTTAATTATTAACGCGATTCTCCTATTTAATTGGAGAAAAAAAAAGGTAAAAAGAAATTTGGAACTAGTGGCCAAATAAACTATTCCACTTCATGGGCTTTGTTTGCCCCCACAATACAGGAGCTGTTGCCACGGGGCACGCCTCTTGGTGGAATGGATTCTCTAAAATAATAAGTGCTACGGTACTTAAATTACATTAGCTAGTTCAAAGTCCATTGTTACGTAAAGCAGAAGTGTTTTGGTAAAAGTTGCTTTCAACGCAAATCCAAGCTGTTGAAAGTGATTTAGTACAGCCTAATGATGAATATTTTGAAGAAAGTGCCAAAGCAATGGACATCTTTATTTATTTATGAGAAAAAGAGTGATTTCATGATTTCTTTGTCATGATTATCCACAAACATCTAAAAAGGCCATCAATCGTGCATTTTTTTTTCTTTCCTTTTGAGTGATAATTTGAAAAGGTTTTGAGTGTGATCTATCTGTCAACTTCTGTGCATCGAGGGCGCGTGGAGTCCCTCGTGCCTTCTCTCTATTTATTTTCTTTACTACGAACGGATTATCTTTCGCCGCCGACACTTACCATCAAAATTGGAAGTGCACATAAGTAAGACTTCATATGACGTAAAGTCTAGTCTCTCTTAGAAGAACGCAATCACATGTTGGATTGCTTTATCCAGATCAGAATAGCACAAAAAGGATTTTATACGGCATAAAATCTAGTCTCTCGTAAAAGAATGCAACCGCTGGTTGAATGGTGTTCCCAACCTATCTTGGTCGGACCCAAGGGTCCACTGGGGTCCCATTACGCCCGAACACGTCAACACAATCGACGGTCAATTTTTTAACGCATTGAACCGGTCAAAGTGCGCATGCCCAAGTCACGTGCGTTTTTCGATTCGCATGCCTCGTGCGCGACTTTGGCGTCAATTATTTTACGTCAACGTAACTCACGGTAGCACGCTCGTCACGTTGTGACCACCGAACACCGTTTCACCCAAAAACATCGGCCGACGGCGCACCCGGGGATAAGGGGTCAAGGGGTAAAAGCCTTGGCCAACCCCATGGGGTCAGCCTCGGCCTCGGACCCCATTGCCTCCCCCATGGGGTCAGCCCTTCGCCTTCCCCCCAGGGTTTGGCCTTAGGCCTTCCCCAAGTCACCCACTCCCCTCGCGATGCCCATTTTCGCACGTTCTTCGCTACGTATGCCTCGTGTGTGATTTTGGCACCTTGTTCATTACGTTGGTGCGACTCACGGTAACACGCTCGTCGCGCCTCGACTACCCAACTCCTTGTTTTCCAAGAAAACACCAATCATCGGCGTGCCCGAAACCCACCAAAAAAGGGGGAAGTGGCATCCCCTTTGAGGGATGGCCTTGGCCTTGGCCACCCCCTAGGGTCGGCCTCGGCCTCCCCAAGGGGTCGGCCTCGGCCTCCCCAAGGGTCGGCCTCGGCCTTCCCTAAAGTTTGCCCTTTGGCCTCCCCTTTCATGCGCACTTGTCTTCACGGGGTCTTACAACTTAGCGAAGCTCACCAATGCTCGCACACCGACCTCGCAATGTCCATCATCCATCATCCGCAGCCAAGCACCGCGCACCACCTCAGCGATGCCCCGTGACCCAAAGTCGTGCGCTACCCCCGAGTGACCCTTCGCCGATGGCCGTGTACCATCACTCCTAATTTTGTCATTACTGGAGATTGCATTCATCATTATTGTATAACATGTTTATTTGGCTCACGCCCCGTCTCTGGGAAACTCGACGCATGCCAGTGCGACGTCGCCGCCCCCGTGTGCTACTTTCATAACGTATGCCCCCCGCACTAGGTATTGTCTCACGACAGTCGTTGCCTGCCCGTTCGCCACTTCCATAACATGTGCCCCCGTCGTCAGGTATTGTCTCGCCACGATCGTCACTGTGCCCATCGTCACAATCAATGTCTCATGCCGTTGACATCGTGCCCATGCGCCTCAATCATGTCTGGTGCTTTAAGCACCACGCCCCTGCGCCACAATCATGTCTCGTGCTGTAGGCACCGCGCCTATGCGCCACAATCATGTCTGTGCCGTTGGCATCGCACCCATGTGCCACAAATCATGTTACATGCCTCCGAACACCACACTCATTCACCACACCATGTGCCCCCGCCATGAACGTGGAACATGCTTCGACCCACTTTTTAGAGTGTGCAGCATTCAGAGGGACTCCGCTCATAGTGCTCCGGCACGAGGACCCTTTGCAGCAGGATAGGCTCATTACCACAAAAGCTATCACTGCCTGGTTGACTTGCATGACACTAGGCATTGAGCTACAACCATGTCCACTCACGTTACCGGTGATCATCAGCACTTCCAAGACAATGACCCCTGGGTCACTCCGGGATGGAAGCAGGTGTTTGGAGGGCATCGCGCCTAGTCTGCCTAGCAGTTGGTCATAGGGGCCTCCCCTCGCCGCTGTCTAGACCTGGCAAAATGATATCTGTACCCGTTCCCCGAACCGTACCCGGTCCAAAATCCGGGGTACGGGTAGCTATTTTCACTACCCGCAGAAATCTGACCTGCACCCGAACCAACCCGTAATTTTCGGGTAGGTTCGGGTCGGATTTCGGGTAAACCAAAATTACCCGTTATTTTTGAAGTATATAAGGGAAAAATATGTGCCCTAAATTCGTTTTTCACTCTCAGACTCTCAGTTCTAACTTCTCACTTCTCAGTTCTCAATTCTCACTTCTCACGCCGTCGCAAGCCAACATGGCAACACCACATCTGCCGGTGATAGAGCCCTCCGTCATCACTCATCAGTCACCTAGTCCAGTTAGCTCATCTCAGATCTATCGACGACAGATCGTGAACTCGTCGGACGCGAGCCTATCTCACACGACTCACGAGACAGCGCGACGCCATATCGACAGATCTAAACCGACCGACCGCTGCCGTAGCAGCGTCGACCACCGCTGTTCAAGCCATTGCAGCACGCCATCGACCGAAGATGTATACCGGGTGCAAAGATGAGACATTGGTTCCAATATGCATCAACTCATGTTCTTGATGTATATTGGAAACAATGTCTCATCTTTGCTGAAGTCCGTACACTCGAGGCACTTGAGATGGAAGTTGTGCACGTATTTGTACAAGTCTTCCCCCCGATTCTGACGGATGCAACCAATATCAGTAGTGGTTGGTGCGCGGTGGCGGATGATGGATGACGGACGTCGCGAGGTCGGTGCACAAGCATTGGTGAGCATTGTGAAGACGTAAGACCTTGTGAAGACAAGTGCACATGAAAAGGGAGGCAGAAGGCCGAACTTTAGGGGAACGCCAAGGCCAACCCATTTGCGGAGGCCGTGGCTGACCCCCATGGGGGTGGCCAAGGCCATCCCTCAAAGGGGAGACCAAGGCCACTTTCCTTTTTTTAGTGGGTTTCGGGCACGCCGACGGTTGGCGTTTTCGTGGACAATAAGGAGTTAGGTAGTCGAGGCGCAACGAGTGTGTTACTGTGAGTTGCGTCAATGTAATGAATAAGGTGCCAAAATCACACACGAGGCGTACCTAGCAAAGAACATGAGAAAATGGGCATCGCGAGGGGAGTGAGTGACTTCGGGAAGGCCTAAGGCCAAACCCTGGGGGACTGAGGTCGACCCCATAGGGTTGGCCAAGGCTTTAACCCCTTGACCCCTTGTCCTCGGGTGCACCGTCGGCCGATGTTTTTGGGTGAAATGGTGTTCAGTGGTCGCGGCGTGACGACCGTGTTAACGTGAGTCACGCTGAAGTAAAAGAATTGACACCAAAGTCACGCACAAGGTGTGCGGAGCGAAAAAAACGCACGTGAATTGGGCGTGCGCACTTTGATCGGTTCAATGCGTTGAAAAATTGACCGTTGACTGTGTCAACGTGTTCGGGCGAAATGGGACCCCTAGTGAGCCCTTGGGTCCTACCAAGATAGTTTGGGAACAAATAATTTGTCGGGATCATGATTCTCTATAGTACGGCTGAGGTATTACAACAATATTAACGACCTTGTTTAAACATTAAAACTGTTTTGACTACTTCTAAACTTTTTAGCAACAACATTTTATTAGAAACAAAATATAGCAACGTTTTCTCTATTTTTTCTTATAACATTATAGAATATATTGAGAATTCCGATCTAGTAAAATTGACGCTGCATTATATAGCGGTGTTTGGTGTCATGATAACTGATGTAGCGTTCGAGAAAGAAAAAGGTTCATATCACGCTTCACTCTTTCTTTTGCTGTCTGTGGAGCCCGTTAGTGACACAATAGGTTATGATTGACTTATCGAAAGACACCCGCATTTTGTGAAGTTATGTAAATGTCTTTCAACAGCTTTAGAAATTGTACTCTATATGTGTTCAAAATTGTACACCGCATTAGCATCAAAGACTGCTTCGAAAAATTAATGGTCAAGAAAATAAAGATACTTTTCAAGGACGAAATATCTTTTCCTGTGTTTGGAGAGCTCGTGACAACAGAACAACGAGATTCAACAAAAAAAAACTCTGATTGAAAATAATAATTCAAAATTTGATTGATCACAAGCTTGTGACCCAGCATTCGTAGTTTCTACCGAGTCACTAACCTCATTAATGCCGGATTACAATCCTTTGTTTTACTGCACATTTGTCGCTTAAAGTTTCTTTTATCGCTACTGCTAAAAGTATTCACCGACGCTTTTGCGTGCCATTCGCGCTAGGCTGCTGATGCTTGAAACAATGTGTTTCTGTATTTTTGTTTATCCTGGAGAATTCCGTTCAGAATACAAGGAATAATTCACCAGAGGGAGTTCCCCAACGGGCCACACCCAGCGGGAATATCCCAACAAACCATGTACAAAAGAACTTTCGTTTCATACAAAATCAATCTGATATCGAGTAATTCAACTTTAATCATGATCAGCAGAGAAATCAGGCTCGTCGGGCTTGAACAGCTTTGGCATCTTTAAGCTGGAGGCAGAAGGCTCAACCACCTTGACCTTGTGTACAACCCCTCTTCTAGTATTGGCAGCAAACTTAGAAGCCAATATTGTAGCTCCAAGATGTTGAGCATTGTTATCCACAGTCGAGCTCTCGTCGAAATCTGCACCCTTGAGTTCGTCCCCATAATCGCTCTCCCTGTCCGGAAGAAGTTGCATATAGTACGGATTCTCCTGGATTGCCAGTTCCTCTGCCATTTTCTTCCTTTTATACCGTCTCCATGCAGCTTGTATGAAACAAGTTCCCCATGACCTCCACTGGTGCGAATAGTAGCGAAAAGCGTGTTGTAACTTCTTGCTATGGAGACGCTTGAACTGCTTGGCAACGAACTTAAGGTCCTCAGCTCGTAGGGCAAATGCTTCCACTTCCGTAAGTGATCTCACCGTTCGAGTGGACAATGGAAGATTTAAGTTCGAAGTAGGTATTAAGGCCCATGTTAGCAATTCTTCACCACAGAAGTCGCCAGGTTTAAGTGTAATGGAGTTGAAGAACCCTGATCTTCCGCCATTAGTTGTTGAGCTGGCGAGTTGGCCTCTGATCACGAACAGCATCTCATTCACGGGATCACCTTCCCTGACGATGTACGTGTCTTTGGTGCTCAAGGATGAAACGAGGCGTTCACATATTGCATCTAGGAGCTGGTCGTCCATTTGTGAGAAGAAAGGAACCTGTAACATTAAACCGTACAAAATCCCATTGCTCAAGTAAATGTATTTGTCCAGAATAATTACAAATTACTGTCATGAAGCAAAGTCAGGCAATTTTGTAGTTAAAGACGATTAGGTTAGTGAGATTTATGCAAATGGCTTCTCCAAACTGGTTCTTAGTATCATTAACTTGATCGACCTTGGGGAAAACTCCCGAGTACTTACACGGCGAACAAGGGCCAGGCAAAGATGCCTTTGAATTTGTCTTCGGAGGTCCAAGGGTAAGGAGCGCAAAATACTTTCTTCGTCTACGCCTCTTGTAGCGAGCCATTTATATTGAACGAAACGACGAACACGATCCTGCAGATCTGGAGGCAGTTGACGGTGCCTCATCCATTCCTCTGTATCTCTTCGTCGAACCCTCCATTCTTCAAGTCTCGCTGTTGTAGATTGCAGATAGGTCTGCATACCACAAAAATCAAAAGCCATATGGAAGTATCAGATTGAGTTCAAAGTCGGTGTCATTGTCACTCCCTAAGCTAGCATTTCGCTCTTCTCATTTACAGAAGATGTGTGTTTACCGAATAGAGGTATTAATTTCGCACATACATTGCAACGTAACTTGTAGGAGCCAGATTACAAAGTTCAAAACTTTTAGCTGAAACTTTCTTTAGGGCTAATTACACTTATATCCCTGAGGTTTACAGGTAATTACACGCGAAGACACAAAGTTTCAAAATGTAACACTTATGTCCATTGACAAACGGAATACAAAAATACTTAACGGTTTTGACAAAAAGACTTGATTGCCACCGACTTTAAAATAAATTACCCACTTAATTTACTGTTTATTCTTCCTCTCCCCACACCTAGCACCCTCACACCACCCCCACGACGTCTGCCTCTTCCTCCCCCACACCCAGCACCTACACCCCCCCCGCCCCCACCCCCACGCCGTTTGCCTCCCCCTTCCCCGTTACCCGTCCACCCTGTCATGCCCACAACCCCTTCCCCGGCGGCAACCGATCACAGTCAGCACAGTAACAGGCCCTCTGGCGAGGCCCCGGCGCCGCAAGATCGCGGTCTCACTCTCGATCTGCCTGTCGCCATACCGGTTGCCACCATCACTGCCGCGACCTACCTCCGTACCCCGCACCATCCGAGAGATTGCAAGCATCACTGAGCTACGTCGCGACACCGGCCTCCTCCTTTGAGATGCGTGCCACAGTGACCACCAGCAAGGCAGCGCCATCACCACCACGATGGGCTTGCACCATCGTGCCCACCTGTGCGATCATCGTCGTTGCAATGGCCATATCTGTCTCCTTCCCATCCAGTCTTCTTCCCTCCCTCACCATTGGCTTGCCGGCGTGGTGGGGCAAGGGGGACTGCCGGCGGCGTGGGTTTGCCAAGGCGCTTGCCAGAGGCGTCTCGGCAGCTTGGGTTTGCCAAGGGGCTTGCCGGCGTGGTGGGGTGGTTCTGCAGGATGGTGGGGCAAGGGGGGCTTCTGGCTGCTTGGGGGGGAGGGGGCTGCTGACGGCGTGGGGCGGCGGAGGGGGGGCTGACGGCGTGGGGCGGTGGAGGGGGGGCTGCCGGCGATGACTTCAGATTTAGGGTTTAAATTGTGGAGAGAGAAAATTAGGATATCAAATTATTCACGATATACTGTACAAGAGTAGTATTGCCATTTTTAAAATACGTAATGACGAAAATTACACTTTTTGGACGGAATACTGACGGTTGGATAAAAATGTTACTTTTTTTAACGTTTTTGGTCACATATGTTACATTTTGAAACTTTGTGTCCTCGCGTGTAATTACCCCCAAACCTCAGGGACATAGGTGTAATTAGCCCTTTTCTTTATTAGCCCTTGGTGCAATAAAATATCATCTTGTCAAAGATGGAGGTATCCAGTATATGTAGAACCTAACTTACAAAAGCTGATGAACTCTCAATCAAGTTTCTGTGGTTCCTTCATCATCAACGTCTTTGTTATTCAATCTCCTTTTAGTTCTAAGCTTGAGTTATTTCATGGTTACACTGGGAAACATGAACCTTCACCAGACGTGTTACTTCAACGAGAAACTATTTCACGTTCTTTTGGGAATTTGTCTAAGTTCCAGTACAAAATTCCTTGAAGGATTTCTTGATCTTTTCTAATTATACTGTTTAGATTATATCACAAATAAGTATGGAAAAGTTGCTTTGACTTGGGCATTAATAGATTTATTTAATCTGTTCCCTCACACAGCGTACTATGTTTGATCTCACTGGAGAACTTCTAAAATAAAATAACCAGTGTTATCGCTCATAAGATCTTCTAAAACAGAATCGCAATTGCTTAAGTTCTCTATCAAGTAAAATAGTAGTAATAAACTGGAGGGATTTTCATTCGCACCTTTCTGTGCTCATTTCAATGTCTACCAGGTTAAACCTCCGCATGGTATGAGGAGGGGAGAACATAAAAGACATGCCTATGCAAGAACTTCGTAGTGTTAATGATACCTGGATGTTTCCAATCAGCTGTGCAAACAAAAGTAAACCCAAAACGCAAATAATGCAGCCAAATATCGTCTCATCGGTATGAGTACTTGTCTCTACAGTCTGCCCATATGAACTGCATATCATAGTTTGAATCCAAAATAAGCATTAGCTTAACACTAAAAGCGACAAGACTACAACATCCAGTGCTACGCCTGAAAGAAAACTTTATAAAATGGTAAGAAAATTATCATGAGTCCACAAATCATTTCTTCCCTACCTTGTGCAAGCACATATAACAGAAGACGGAAGTATGAAAAGTACTCCGAATTTACATTGGATAAGCAAACGGTTTTGGGAACAATAGGAAACCAGTTGCTAAGCGAAAAATTGACACAGGAAAAAAAGGAAGATCCGTTCAGAAAACCATGTAAAGTCCATGAAGCTTAGAAGAAACTATGCAGATAGTGACAAGTATAATGCCTTCTTGGTAAAATATTCAGGTCACCCCAAAATTTTGGGGTACGGTGAAGTTGACTGAAAAGCTTTAGAGTGAAACATCTAAAACTTGAAATGACCTCAATTGAATGTAAATAGTGACTTCGAATAAACCTCCTCCCAAGTCCAAAGATGAAGGATACTTTATCTAGTTTGGACGACATGAAGGTACACTCTTTAGTGGTTTGAATCAATCAAATTCAACGTTGTAACTAAGTCTGGGGACTGTCATTGTCCATATCACCTCAGGCTGTTGTTATGAATGCAATGTGCATTCTTTGTGCATATGGTGAAAATGACGTCAGAGTATCACAGCGATATATATGACTTGCTCGATCGATCAACAAATGTTTCCCTTACTCCAAAGCTTGAATGAAAAGGATGGCTATGCATGACCTTAGGCTCAACTTTTATCTCGAAAACATGTAATTGAAGATCAAAACTGGAGATGTGAAGTAACATGTATATTGCAACTAGGCATAGGACGCTGCCAAACCCTACTGTGCAGCGCTGTTACTTGTAAAATATAGCATCTAAAGTTGATAAATGTAATGTACAAACTTATTTAATAAGTAAAAGATAACACATACAGACACGCACACAAAGAGCTGAATTAGGCGGTAATTGCATAAAGAAGAGAGAGAGAGAGACTAGTGACGAGTGAGGACTATATATTCCTGAGAGAAAAAAAAGTTGGAACCGTATATTCTCCATCTAATACAAAAAGTGCAAAAGTAAAAAGAACTATGTTTTCTACAAAATTGAATTCTCAAACAAAAGTTCATGAAAATCTCAAATTTATGTTCTTTGAACAATAGGAAGAGAAGGGTATCTCTAGTAGAAAGTATCATCAAACCAACAGAAGAATAAAAGGGTGTCAACTTAAATCTTATTTAGCTGAAGTTCAAACATCTTAACTCAAGTAACCCGTACCTTAGACTTCTCAAACCCCACCAGAGGCAGTAGAAATATTTCTCAAGGAAGTTTGTGGAGACAACGTCCTCAATAAAGGCATCAGCATACACGCCAAATTCAAAAGCAGTCGGGTTATCTCGAGCATTACAATTTGTAAGCACTTTAGTTGCTTTCAACCAAGATCTACGTTCCTCCTTCATTGCATATCTACAGTCAAGGAAAAAAGGACTACAAGTTGGAGAGTGTGTGCCATTCTGCTCCTTTTTGCACTCCTGCCTCCAGCATGTATACTGTCTCTCAATGGAGAGTAAATACCATATAGCTCCTACAACCTGCACGGACATTTAAGACACGATAAAGATGAATTGACAAATTTTCATCCTCCTCTCTTCCCTCCTCCCCATCCCTCTTGGGGCAAGGAAAAAAGACTCCTGCTATTGCAAATTCATAACAATTCAGCAGGATAATTAATTGGAAACAAATGTTGTGGGTCCTTACGTGACTAGCTAGCAGATAAAGAGCGAGATTGTATGCTGCCCCCGCCCAAGCAGTCTTAGCAACAAGCCCAGTTGTTTTGACAATCCGCTGTTGCAAAGGGAAAATGACAATCATCCGTGGAATAGACTGGAGGATAATAACCAGCGAAATGGCGTGATTAGCATGAGCAGCTGTAGGACTGGTCACTGCTGCTGGAATTATAAACCAGATGACAATCTAGCAAAAGCAAAAGATAAGATCAAATTAAATTAAATAAATTCAACCATAATGTTCAGGTCTGCAGCAAAAAACTCTAGTACAGTTATGTGGAGTGTTGGGGGGGGGGGGGGGGGGCGCAATCTTTTAATATGCCTTGATATGATCCTGAATATCCAAGATGTCCCCAATGATGATGATTGAATGAAAATTTTCATCTTTGCGCACAGAACCTATCACAGGAAATAAATTTAACCATCCTCCATAAGTGGTTTTCCATAATTAAGTCAGGTACTTTAGAAAGATTGGTACATACTCGACCTTCAAAATGTATGTAGTCAGCACACCACTTATCTACTTAATCTCGTTTGCCTTGGGAGGAGGAGGAGGGGGGGCGGGGGAGTTGGGTGGGTGGAGTGTCTCCTCGTGTAAGCTGTCAACATAGGCCCACCTCATGCTGTAATGAGTTATACAAACCCATTGGGAAGGAACTCACAGGCAGACTGCAAGAAGTCATGTCTAGCTTAAATAGCAATTGCAGATTTCTCTTGCAAAATGTCAACCGAGATTGTGCTGATGCAGGAAGTACTGACGAGCTATCATAAGACATCTGCTAAGGCTAAGTGTGCGCTGAAGGTTGATCATAAAGGCCTGCCATTCCCTAAGATGGCAGATGGTTAGATATTCTTGGATCTATGAATTTCTGGAGGGGTGTTGACATGGATGGAAGTGTGCTTACTACCCCTTAATAGCCTGTGGTTCTTAGTGATGGCCTGGAATGCTATTTTTAAACAGTTGCGCCAAGGGGACCCTCTGTCCCCATACCTCTTTTGTGCTAGTTATGGACGTTTCTCTGGGATGATGCAGTGGCATGTAAGAAATCCACCTTCTTCCTGTCATCCCAAGTGTACCGATCTGGGCGTGGACAAACTTTTTTTTGCCGATTATTAGTTCATCCTCTGCTGCTGATTTGGCCAGGATCTGAACCATTAAGCAGGCATCGTTTTCTCTTTAGAACTCTTTGGGGATTACTACCTGATATGGAAAAGATGTTTATATATTGCTGAGACGCACGGCAACATGTTGAATGCTGATTTGTCTACTGCATTAGGTGTTTCTTTGGTGCATCTTCCCGTCTGAAATTTGGCTATCTCACTTGTCTCTACGAGTCTCAAGGCATCAGATTGCACGGCGCTGCTCTAGAGAGTCACCTAATTGACTTCTAAATTGGACAGTTCCATCTCTTAAGAAAACTAGCACTAAGATCCGCGTGGCAGGCATTGCAGACGCCTGGTCCAGAAGTGGTTTTTGGCAAACTGGTTTGCTTTGGCCATCAAACTTAAGCATTGTTTTATTATGAGGGTGGCTTTGCAAGACAGACTGTCTACCCTTGAGTTAGCCCACCTTCAAATGATACTCAACTTAATTAAGCATTGGTCTGGAACTAACAGGGGGTTCACTCCTTTTCCTACACTTTCGACTATTGAAAGCCGTAGCCTCTGTTTATTGTAGCAATCAAGTCCTTCACCATTGTAGTAAATTTTCTTATCATGCGGTCCACAAACTACGCCGATCAAGTCTAAACAATTAGATCTATTAGTTCCAATCTTCTATTCCCTTATTGCAAGTGTCCACATTTCCACTTTCCGGCATCCTTGTGTGGCTGCTCATGCACCAGGGCATTCACATTTCAGTCGCAATCATGTTGTGTGCATGTTCCTAATTATAGAACAAACATTTTGAACCATAGGGCACATTGGGCCTTATAGTCATCCTATATAGCACTTCTCCTTCAAACATTGACTAATATTTCTCCACTTTGCCATTCTTCGATAACATTCTTACCAATATATCCCTGGAAATTAGATGATCTAAGATTCAATGACAATGAAAAGTTACTTCTCATGTACCTCTTGCCAATTGATATTTATTCTGCTGTTGATTTACTGAATTCTCCGTTTTGTCCAACCCTCTAGTTTTTGAGTAACATCCTCAACATTTCCCCTTTCCTTACGTGTTACTGGTCCAAGATAATATACTACTGTTCTTAAGTGCCTCGTGTGGCCATCGACATTTAATACATCCTCACCCATCTTTCTTCTTTCGCTGAAATTGCACTCTAAACTACTTTCTTCTAGTTTCTATTTTATCTACATCTACTTTCTGCTGCTACTACTACTACTCTGCAACTTCAAATTAGCAATCCCCTACTCTGATCATCCAGAAAATTAGCACCACGATAGCACCCCATCGGTATATCCTTCATAACGTCATGCATCAAAAGGATTATTACTCCCAACTAGCGTAAGTGTATCAGTTTAAAGACTTCTCAGACTGGAGATTCGTCACCAGGCATCTAAAGACGCAAAATTGGACCATCAACAGGCGTTGTCTTTCCCAAAGGGTGTCAAAGCCGATGGATTTTGGTCTCCCGGTAGATACACGGTTTGATTTGCTACTCTCATTACATAGTCGGTTGCTCAATTAGGGAATGAATTTGCTATTAGTTTGGTCATTCTATGTAAGAACATATTTCATGATACAAACTTGCAAACATAATGTGACAAAAATTAACACCTAAAACAATACAAAATGGCTTGGTTCCCCCATGCATATACTCAACTGTACCTTGGATTATAATTTGTTATAATATGCAATGAAGAGCAATTCTTTTTACCTGCAATATCATGGTTCACACAACCATGGTATAGTAATCGACTTCGTTATAACTTAGACCTCCCATCCCGAGATCCTACTATGACAAATTGCCTTCTGAAAAATAGAAAAAACGCGATCAAACATTTTGATTCACCTGAGGGAGAGGCAGGGCGGCGGCCAGATCGATGGCGAAATCGGACTTCAAGTACCGCTTGGCAATCTTCCGCGGGTCCACGACCAGCTCTCCCCTCCCGAACACGCGGGAGCTAGGCGCCACGTACGCGGTGCGGAACTTCATGGCAATGTGCAGGAACGATAAGGTATCAACGACGCAACGCCAGAGGGTGACGAAGACGCCGAGGTAGGCGTCCATGACCATGCAGCCGGGGCCCATCTGGGGGAGGAGGAAGTAGAGGGGGTCGACGAAGAGGGCGCTGAGGCAGGTGACGAAGAAGATGTGGTTCCATCTGTTGACGAAATCGCTGCCCGGGTCGAGCACCTGCCGCCACCACGGCTTGTCGTGGTTGTACAGGAGGAGGTGGGGCTTGGGGAGGTTGAGGAGCTTGGAGGCGACGGACGGCGGCGTGACGTGGAGGTTAGTCGTCATCTCCCATGGCGGAAAAAGAGCGTGGTCAAACCCTAGGAGAGAGATTTTTAGCGGCAAGAGAGGGGTTGTTGGCCCTAGTGGTGGATCGTAAAAGTTTGCTGATTTTTCGGGTCGGTCGTGACCGTTAATACGGTTGGGGGCATGGCGCCAAGGAAGTTCAGATCGTGTGCTGACGTTGGAGTCAGCATCTTGTCTTTCAAATACAAACGTGCTTGTATTAGACTGCCTTACATCGTACACGTGGGTGTAAAAATAAAATTAATAATATAATTTTTTAAAAATATCAACTTTGATTACTGACATTCTCTAAAATGAGTTTTAAATTGACAACTAAATATGACTTTATTGGTAATTATTAACTTTTGAAAGTTTTTGGTATGTCATTTTTCAATAGTTTCCGTATAATATAAAATGCCATTATTCTAATTTCTGTGACAGAGGCGATAAGTGTTCAAAAATGAAAGTTAATCGTATGTTATTTTTACAATATCAAGTTTGACTTTTAAAATATATTTTAACCACGTGTTTTAATAAATTTTAAATCATGAAAATCAAATATGTCTTTATAAGTAGTTATTCAGGGGGCGTTTAGGATTGATTTTTATAATTGTGAGACTTGATTAAATTTAGAGTTAATCAGTTTTGCAGTGTTTCGCTAAAAACGGTAAACTCATTAAATCTGATTTTATTTGCTCAGATTAAAATCAGAAATCTCATTTTTTTTGGATCTTGATCAAAACTGATTAAGTTGTTTGACCAAAAAATTACCAAAATAGCCTTATATATAAACAAACATTAATTGCCCCCCTTTGGATTTGAATGGACACTACGACATTTTTGCCATACTAAACCTACCTTCATTCATTTTTATCCAAACATCTTCAACAACTTATAATCTATTACGCTTACAATAAATTAAAGTTAATTTTATAAATTTAATTCTGATTTAATTAAAATATACTTTTGCGTATCAATCACAAAAGGTCTCTTACTGTTTAAAATTTCAATTTTGTGTCACGTTCTTTTAAAAAAAAAAATTAGAATGTCAATTGTCATAATTTTAGATAAGTAGTTATGTAATACCAAAAGGAGTGTTCCCTTTATAAGTAGTATAAATATAGATGACTTTAACTTTTCAACTTAAATTTAAAATAGATTTAATACATGTAAAGATTGAGTTTACTCCTTATATATAGGAAACTAATATTGAGTTCTACTTTTTAGCATTTAAGCTTTATTTTGGTCGCTAACAACCTTACAAGTACTGTTATATATTTCATTAGGGACAAACGTGGAGCTTAAGCATGACTTCTCATCTTTGTCCTAGCTTAGCTTGTCACACAATATGCATTTTGCCTATAATCCCTTCACAGTTTCAACTCAATAATTATATATTTACGTGCTTTAAAGTCTATCCGAAGAACTCGAGATGAGAAAAAATCAATGGACCAGAGGGCGTATATCCGTCCCACCAGTGTTCTTACTAATCTGATGCTTCCAAATTTGCTTTGAAAGTGCTTAAATGGATTCATAGCTTGAAAAAAGTAAATGCAAAATCAACAACAGGAATTGTAAATGCCCTGGCACATACCCTTGGATCTTAGGGACTGATTTGTATATAAATTGTATTGTGATATGTAAACACAATCCCCATATATATTGTACTGTCTGACGTTTACGGGGGTGTGCCTTTTTTTTTTATTTCTTCCAGACGACACATGACAACTTGAGAATATCTTTATAGTTCTTTCATGTGTGATGCTTTAAGATTTTTTCAATGCTTTTTAAGTTACGGTTGATCCTACTTAATCCCATCCTAATCCTAGTTAATCCAAGCATTTAAATACATTGATAATAGACGGTTTATTTTCATTGTGTTTGCAATAACCAACTATAGCAAAATGATAACGATTTGAGAGTACAAAAGCTTCAATTCAAATATTGAATACACTTTTGTGACTACTTAAGTGAGTTAAACAGCGTTTAATTCATCTAGGATAAATTTGTTTACTAAAGGTGCTAACTTAAGCCAGGAGCTAGTATTTGGTGTTGACAAGGATTAATTGATACAATATTTATGACTTTCATCATTGGGCTTTCATTCATTAACTTCAGGTCGATCCAAACTGGAGTTAGTAAGTGTCTCAGTGTGTCTGTTTTACCCTTCTACTTCCGTTAAGTTTCCCTGATTTGATCTGACCTTGTCATGTGTAAAGACTGTATAGGATATCGTTTTACGTTCTTGTCTAAGTTTTTGTCCAGCCTTTATCACAATTTTTACATCTCTACCATGATGACATGTTGCACAATTAAAACTTCATGCCATATGCGAGTGAGCCACGTGTCCTTTGACTTAAAAGGAAGTATGTGTCATTTCTCTATTGTTGTCATTGATTTGACGGTTTAACAAACTATCACCAACTTGCTCCATGGCGGATTAGCCATAAGTGGAGACCTGTCCTGCTGACCCCTAGCTCCTTGGTAAGGTAGCCTTGGTCGAACCAGCCTGGTTACGCCCAAGTCATCGTAATTTTACTTGGAGCAAACAACTACATTATCCCATGTGTTGACCAATCACTATGGCCAACATGCAAAGACATTTTTCTTGCACGTTATAAACAATAGATTGCATAAGAAAAGTATGGGAAAAGATGTACAAACAACCACCAAGGTCCAGTGCACATGTTTCTAGGGTTTCGAGGCTTACGTACCTCGTATCCGAGGAATTGTTTTGTTGGCGTTACACAGCCACCGAGTCTGGTTCAATGCTTATAAACTCAATGAGCTTGCCCACACAGTACAGAAATGCCCCCCCCCCCCCCCCCCCCCCAAAACTAAGCCTAGAGATGGTGCGATGAGTGTGTAAACTTTAAGACATCAGCTGAAGCTGGATGGAATAGTGTGATTTTAGTACATACTTCTGTCATGTGTTTGTATAACCAGAAAGCCCCGAAAAAGGTGGCTTCTCCCTCAATGCAGTAGGCCTGCCATGCTGACAATACCACCAACCCAGACATGCAAATGCAAAATCATCTTCATGTAGGAGATTGCAATACTTTCTTTTCAAAGAGCGGAGGAAAATTGGGTTTTGTTATTAAGGACCACATGTTTCACCTGTGCCAACATATACAAAAGTATGATTCAATAATCAGGAAAAACATGGTCCTGATAGTTTTTAGAGAGAGAAAGCGATTACAGCTTACAATCAGGAGCCTCTCTCGATCTACAAACAAATACATTTAAAGCGAGTGGCGCTCAAGCTTAGTCCTAGTAGACTGGGGGAGATTGACCATGCCTCATATACGCACTGCATGACGAAACCCGAAATGTTTCCACTCGAAGGCCATCAAGGCTGTGCATGAGCGGTGAAGCATGATGCTCTTGGTGATGGTAACAGTCAGCCTCGAAATCAAATGAATTCGAGTTAAAGTGGCAGTTGCTCTGTCATGTCAAGAAAATCTCTCCTGTTCATCGACATTATACAAAGCCAATGAGGAAGGAAGAAGTAAGTGCCTAGAAACACAAGAACTCCCAGATCAGCTTCCTCACCAACTGCTGGCCGTGGAGGATTCACCAAGTATATCTGGCTCCCACACCATAAGCAGTAAAGGCTTGCAACTGTGATAATTAGTCCCACGGATTGATGTGATTGCTTTCTAAGAGACTTTAAGGACTTCACTCTGCAAAAGAATTTTTTGGCAGTTAAACAAGACCATGTACGTTGACAGTCAAATTAAAAATTGAACAAGAAAACACAACGAATCAACACCTGTTGATGTAAATGAAACCAACGATCAAGCAAATACATAAGAAACCAACCACAATTACAGCATCAGGATTGACTGGTGCTCGATTTATCCACCAACCAGTGCTCAGTATCCAGGTATACATAGAAGAATGCCCATTTTCCTACAATTGTGTACTATATACATCATCAAAGAGTCATTTTACCCAGGAAAGATTGAAGAGATTAACTGGAAAACAATTTGACCATGGTTGTAAGATGTTTGACTGCCTCTTCATCTACCATGCTTGTCAATATGATGTTAGAAGGGTATCAAACTAAGGGTATCAACCACCATCTTTAAACACTGCGTATGTGCTGGACATCAAGTTTCTCCTTTTATTCTTTGACATGCAAAATACGTTAGTCGTTTTGCAAAGCAGGTATGCCAAAAATTGAGCTGGTAAGCTTTATCGTAGGGCATAATGTGTCTAGTCGATTAAGGCAAATACGATGAAACAGGAGGAAAATTTTATCCAAGATGACTCATATGGTTTTTGGTGCATTTGATGCGAAAACTGGAGAAGGGCCTTTGAGAATGCATAATTGTCAGTAAAGAAAATTCAGTCTTGGCTCGAGTTTGTGGAATTTTTGCCAAGCTCTGCAGATTCTTATCAAGGCTTTGTAGATTATTTGCATTTGGATGTAGATACATGACTTTTATTACTCCGGATGTCCATAGGTTACATCCCATCTGGTTCCTTCTAATATCAATGCCTGGTTTTCTGTTAAGAAGAAAAACATAGCATTCAACCTTTTACCTTCAATGCATTGATCATATTACTCCTTTCAGTCAACAGTTTTTGATGCTATACAAAGTTGGTGCCCCTCCAACCTATCTCTGGCCCAGTCATTCTACTTGATCCTTCATTTAAGCGGTACTCATTCTGTAATTCAGTTATAACTCTCTCCCGTCATGACAGAGATGACTCATTTCATATCAGAACCCCACTTTTTAGCAAAAATCAAACAATTCGACAACAAAAAAAAATGAAGAATCCTAGTCGCAAAATTTCCAAAAACCGTAAAACCTATTTGCCATGATCCTCCAACCATAATTTGTCAACTCATACCCATGTTGTCAAAAACGAATACAGATCTCATGACTTTCCCCATCATATAGGTCGCTGGAAGCCATTTCGGAAAAGGAAGAAGGTACAAAAGCTCGCTTTTCTATTGTCCTTATACGCTTTCTCATATTAAAAACATTAACATTCAATCATTTCAAGGACCCTATAGGTTGATATAAACAAATACGTATACATCCTATACACAAACATATATAGTGAGCGAGTTGAACCAATAATATACTTTTCTTCTTGGATTCCTCCCATAATATGTAAGACAGATGGCCTACAGTAAAGGCGTTAGACGTGAGTGAGCGGTTCGATGGAGACATGAAGTTAGAAAGGATGTTGAAGTAACAGTACTGCTATTCAAGTTGTAAAGGTGTGGCCCTTGTTAGTTTGTGGCCTTTATAGTGTTGCTATATAGCAAGTATTACTATATTTGTTCTCTAATATGTTAAGTAATGTCGTTAGCTGGCTCAAGAAATGCCACCAGAGCTTGGTATCTATTTAAGGATAGAGTAGATACGAATATCATTGTTTCTGCAGCATTAGCTTGGTAGACAATGCAACTTTATAATCTGGAGAAAAATCTAAGACTCTTAGAATTACTATAGATCAAATTAAGAGCATTTGAAAGCCATGTGCCTCACCTGGAGGACAGTGCTAACTGAATAATATTTACAGGGTGCAGGTAAATATATCATAGTAGCAACATCATTCGCATATAAACCTTATATATTACCTCAAACAAGTGGTCCAAGAAAAAGTGTGACAAAGAACCAGCTGAGACCAAGAAGAAGCATTGCCTCCTAGTAAGGGGCACCTGCACCATAAATCAACAATTGGCAATAAAGTTAAGCTTACAGCACGAACACAGACAATAAACTCAGTTGGGCATTCATCAAGGTTATGAGGCAATGATCAATTCAATAATATTCAAGACCAGTGGAGCTCTAAAAATTAAATCTTTTCTGGGCAGGACGCTGAGGATTGCTAGTAACTACAATTCCAATATAGGTAGACTAGTCTATTAAAGCAGTTTTCTTTCATTGCACAAAACGAAATGTACACAAATTAAACACCTGTTTTCAACTTTTACCATAACCAAATATGCAGCAAAGCCATTAAAACCCAGAAGCTCAAATCTCAATTTCGCCACATCACAACCTAATTAATCAAATACGAAGACATCGAAGCTAAAAGAAACTGACCCCAGAAATGGAATCGAGAAGCCCCTTCCGCAGAACAAACCCAGAGGCCCAGCTGTAGAGGATGGACAGAGGGAAGCCCAGGATCAAGACGTAGTAGAAAGGGTGGTGGATGTAATCCTCGACGGCCGAGCCCAAGGAGCCGCCCAGGCCGAGGGTGGAGGTGAGCCACTCGGAGAAGGAGCCCAGGTCGGGGCCGAAGAAGGCGTTGACCGCGTAGGCGAGGCAGTGGTGTGGGCTGAACCTGCCCTTGGACACGCTCATCAGAGCCTGCCCCGTCGTCAGGGCGTACATCATGTGCGGTCCTGGTCCCGGCATCCTGCTGCTACTGGGTACTCCCGCCGGAGAGAAGTCACAGCTGAAACTTGGTACCAAATTGAGTTTTATCAGCAAATAGATTGAAGTTGAGTTTAACTTTCTCTGGAGATCTTAGTGCAGAAGTATGCGTGTTAGTCTTCGTCTTTGACAACAAATTGACTAGGTGTGTGTTAGGCTCCATAGAAGAAATATGGCTTTTAGCATGCGCAAGAGGAAGACTATTTTTGGCAAAATTACTTTTGAACATAGAATTGAAAAAACAAATATATGTATCAGTCTGAATTGTAAATGAGAAAGATAATTGAAGTTTTACATCTTATAATCCTAATTGTTAACTTTTTTCCAAAGCCGTCATCACCGGCAAAAACAACACGGCGATCAAGGAAGCAAAAATAAACGGCAAGATGGAAATGCAATGCTTCCTATTATCCTTAAATTTTATTGACAGTTCGTTACATCTTGCGTGGTAGTGGTTCATTTCTACGATGACAGGTTCGTTACATCTTGCGTGGTAGTGGTTCATTTCTACGATGACAGGTGCCTACGGTGGTGGGTGGGGCGACCATGGAGGGCTGATGTGGAGGGTGGGCAACCATGAGGGGCACTCGTGTTGGGTGGGGCAACAGCGAGGAGGTCTTAACGTGACAGTAGTACAGCTGAGGTAGAAAGATAAGAGAATTACCAACACAACCTTGAAATCGGGACATATCCATCTATTTTATTAATTGTCATTGAGAGGTTCGCTATGACAAAGCAATGCATCTATCTTTTCCTTGGTATAATTAATATAGCAAAAGTGATTATAACACGAGCATCGATAAAACTAGTTTTTTTTACGTCTAAACATTGATTTTAATAATTATTTTTACCGCAACTTGACTTACCCGTCACTATGAAACGCACACAAAGTACAAATATGAGGCTGTCTATAGTTATAATTCTTAAAACCAACTTATTCCTTGTTAGAGGTTTTTTAATTTGGTGTCAAAGAATCATACTAAAATCAATTTCATTCAATGTTTTTTTTTTCCAGCATTTAGGGAGAATTTTTGAATTGATAGTAACAATGTTTACAGGCACACAGTTTGAAAACCGAAAAACGACAAGCGTATTTAAGTTCTGACCACTTACATTTATGTTTACAACTAAAAATATCTTTCAGCGACACAAAAAAGAATGCTCTTGAAAAATCTCAGAAGCCAAAAAACAAAAGGAGACCAAAAAACAAAAAAAATTATCAAACTACAACAAAAAAAAGGTGGGTCACCAAGTAAAATAATTGAGCAGGGTAGGAAAAGGTGAAGTCACTTTAATTCACAGGACTCATCTCACTTGCAGAGAAAATTCGAGATCAGAATTCGCCGGAAAATGGATTCCCGTCAACTCACCTTCTTCATCTTCCTCGCGTTCGCACTATGCTCTTCCTCTCAGGTAAGATTACCACTCACTTTTTTACTTTTTACTTTCCAGTAAACCCCAATTGAAATATAATCTCCGCAATTTTTGCAGGCTATTTCACGTACATACTCACTCCGTGAATCTCCTTTCTCAGACGCCCTTGAAACCCTCCAAAAACAAATCGGGTGTGTATTACTCCCTCCGATCTATTGAATTTTTTTCCTTTGACTGAACCTTACAACAGAATCTGTTTGGAAGTAGAGTCTGAACTGAATTCAAATAGCGATCGTAAACTAAATGAATGTCGTATGGTGGGTTAAGTTAAGTTAGGGTAGAAAGTGTGTGTGAAACCCATATTTTGTACACCCTCCGTCCCCCAAAAAGAATTGATCATAATTTTTGAGCTGTCCCAAAACAAAATTTGTAGGTGTTTTTCTCTATATTTAATCTTCCAAAAACTCAATCTCTCTCTGGCCCACGTTCTTCCCCTTCCCTCTTCCTCTTAGAGTAGAATGGAAAACTCATAAAATATGACTCATATCATATGGGCAACTGAAACACGATCAAATATTATGAGACCGAGGGAGTATATACTAAATCTATCTTGAGATTCGTAAAAAGTCAAATGGAGAAGATTCAGCGGAACAGCAGGGAATGAGCAACCTAAACTCTGTTTCATTTTCCTTCTAGTTATTGAAGCAACCAAACAGTTGCTAAATCAGTTATTTCTCGCTCAATATATTTGCTTTCAGCTACAATTTCCAGAAGATCGGCCTTCTCCGCCGCGCGATGACGCACGCCTCATTCTCCGAGGAGAACAACAAGGCATTGAGCATATTAGGCGAACACGTGATCGAGAGTACGGTGTCGCTTAAGTCATTAACTAACGACATTGAAATGAGCGCGAAGGAACTGAACCGCCTGGTGACGGAGGTATCGAAGGTGGAGGCGTCTTGTGCTGTTGAAGGAATGAAAATAGGGCTGCAGAGGGTGGTTAGGGTTTCTGCAAAGACGAACTCAACGACTCCGGCCGTCGTGTGTGGTGCTTTCCGTGCGGTGTTCGGGGCTGTCGCGGTGGATTCTGGTAAGTCTGATGATGCTGGCAGTGTGTTTTGGGCTGTTCATGGTGGTCATAATGGAAGAGCTGTTGCAATGTGAGTGGCGTATGTACTCTGATGCCATGTTATTAGGTACATACTGCTCGGTTTTAGGATTGTGTGCTCCAAATGTTGCTTAAGTTTGTGCCTTACCTTCTTCTTTTGTCAAAATTAATGTTACTTAAAATGATGTAACTAATGTTTATGTTTGATGAATTTTCTATGAACTAAAAAATGCAATGTGGATGTCTATGTTTGCCATAATGGTGATCTTGGTGTTGAGTTTGTGAATCTTAGGATGGCACACACGGTTTTAGCAGTATGCCCCCATCTAGAAAAATGTACTGTGCTAGGGCTTGGGTTCATTTTGCACCAGATAATGCTTTTGTTGGTGTCTTGCTTAGTATTTTGCTCTGTACAGTATTACGCTCCATGTTTACTCGAGTTGACCACGATCATGATTTTGTAAATCTGATGTTGTAAATCAAATGGTTCTGTGGGATTAGATTGCAGATTTTCAAAACCATGCTCCATTTGCCTTTTAGGTCAGGCCCTTCCCTGTAAAGATAGAACTGATGAGCTTCATGCATACTGGCAATGTGAACCTTCTGAGCCCCTTTAGGAACTACCCTACTGATTTAGGGTGCTTGGAATGCCAGAGGACTTAAAAGTTTAATCTTCTTCTTTTCATGCTTATAAAGCGGTACATGTTAGATGAAATTTTGAATAAAAAATCTTCTCTCCTTATTATGTATGTTGCATTTGTGAATCTAGGATGGCCTTTGCTAGAGTTTCAGATGAACTTTAGAGGCAAAAATTCTCTGTTTTGCTTGTGTGTCATGCATGCTTAGAAAAGTTAACTGTACAAATGGATGATTTTCAATCAGCTTGCGGTTCCTCTCATTTGACCACTGTTAAAATCAGCCAATGTAAAACCCTTATGAAACTGTTCTTATACTTTAGTGTTTAGATTATCTTTTGCCATGTTGCCCACTGACTTCAAATTATATATGCTCCGTTGTTTTTCAATGCAAGTCAGTATGGTTGAAACTTTTGGCTCAAGAACAATCACTCGAGTTTCACCTCAAAAGTTTATCTCCTGGGAATTCTAGAGGATCTGAACTTTGGTGTTTTGGGGGTATACAAGCATGTATTTGGTATCCAATTACTCTTAGGGTTTGCCGATACCATTGATGGTATAAAACGGGAGATTGTGTAATAAGATGTGGCGTGGCACTGCAAAAACTCCTGACGCATTCTTTGAAATCGGAACAGAATAACAGAGCTTCTGAGTGTTTTGGGCGGTAGCATGATTGAGGGTTTGGTCGTGCATCTGTGCAATTATTGCTCATCTTTGTGCCTTGCATCTTTTTATGCTAAATTTATGTTATTTCAGATCAGTTGTGTGTTATGTTATATGAACTCGGTACGAGTATCCGGATTGGATACGTGTTCAAGTGTCGGACTCGTCTAATTTTGAACGCAAGACAAGGGGATACGATAAAATATTTTTATTTGTTATTGCTTTTTAGTTATTTCGAAGCGAAAATGGTGTTTTAAGTGATGCATTTGGTTTTAATTGACAACTCGTCTCGTCTCAAAGTAATAACTAATTAAGCAAAAGACTATAAGATACTAAGATAGTATCATAATGGCATATCCTACCAGATGTGTCGGATACATATTTCATACCCATGTCTAAATGTCGAGTGTCCGATACGGGTACTTCACGCAAACTGAAGAGTCCATATAACATAAGCTTTGTGTATGCTTGTGAAGTGATATCTATTTAAGCCACGGCACTGATCTTTATGTCAAGTTTGTGAATCTAGAGCGGCCCGTTACTGGTGAGGCGATGTATGTTGTCCTCCAAATAAGAGGATTTGGAGGTCTGGATCTAGAGGTGAAGTTTCCAATCTAGAAAAATTGTACTCTGCTAGGCTTTGGGGTTTATTTGAACCATTGGTTTTATGGATGCCTTGCGTACTATTTTGCTGCATACAGCTTTATGTTCCACGTATATTGCATCGAAGTTATGTTCCGCGAGGCCTCCTAGGTGTCTCGTGGTTGTGCTATCTGAAGTTCCTACATCACTAGACATCGAAACAGAATCAGGAGGGAAGCTAAAAAGAGTTGGATACTCTATTTGTCATATTCCCCCAGCATTGTGCTATGAATTCAGCATCTTACAGAAAGTTGGCTCGGGAGGACATTGGAGACATCGGACGAAAGCTGCCTCCATCTCTTCCCAACACGATTGTGCCAAGATGCTGAATTGTGCCTGACAACAGGTTTTGTGCTGATGATTCCTGTTGTCAGGCACAATTCAGCATCTTACAGCATTGTGCTATGAATTCAGTTTCTCAATATGTAACTTGAATCGAAATTGTGCCAATAGCTTCAGTTGTCAGGCACAATCATGTTGTATGTGAATCCAAAATTTTGGAACTAACAGACTTGGAATGTCTAGAGTGAGTAAGCTGCCTCTGCATGCAACTACTTTAGATGTGGATTTGAAATGAGAAGGTTCTAAATGCTTGCCTCAATTGCATATTTGCAGTTTTGCACAGGACTACCAGGATCATTAGCTTTATGCTAGAAAATCACAATGCCTCGCTTCTCCAATATAGTAGATGGATACATTCAATTATGACGAGAGCGACCTCAAACTGCCGAAAGGATGGCATTGGCAGGGTATCATGTGATGCATCAAACAACAAATCATGAGGAAGGGCATCAACTGCCTCGATATTCTGTTTGGGCATCAAGTCCGAAAAGCCAGAAATCATCAGCAACAAAACCTGTTACGACAGACATGTAGTCAGGGACCTCGATATGTAACTTGAATCGAAATTGTGCACAGAGCTTCAATCAGGTACGATTATGTTGTATGAGAATTCAAAATTTTGGGACTGACTTGGAACGTCTAGAGTGAATAAGCTGCCTTTGCATGCAACTACCTTAAATGTGGATTTGAAATGAAAAGGTTTACATGTTAATAAAGAGAAACTACCTTGAAAGACATCACATCACAGCTGCTGTCGAAGCTGATAAAGAGAAACTTATAACGCATGATTGTACCTTACATGTTCATGTTCATGGTTGTATATTAACTTTAGGGGCCAAACTACAAGCTTCTCAAATATAGTAGATGGGTAGATTCAATCATAACGAGAGCCGCCTCAAACTAGCTAGCAAACATTTCACATTTTGCAAAGCCGAACAGGAGCTCCTTGACACTGAGAAACTGGATTCCTTTCAACCCATTTCTTCCAAGGAAACACACTTCATCAAAAGATGAATGGACCGACTCTACAGCTGAATTACAAACGCGCCAATCATTGTTAATTACCTTCGAAGCTTTCAACATATGAAAAAACCAAGTAATAAAGCAACAGCTAACACTTAACACTAATTGTAAAGACCCAGGAGAGCTGAAAACCAAATAGCCGCTCGTCAAGGACTCTCATTGATTCTTTAGCAGGGAGCACTTCTTCGACAATTAGCATGAGAGAAGACAGATCATTAACATAACATAATAGCACACAAGTAAGAGCACATCGTGGTAAGACTGCCCAAAAGCATCTCAAAGCGATCATATGCACAGGGTATAGCTAATCATATGCCCGATGAAGCTTAATACTGCCCCAAAAGCATCCCAAAGCAATCATATGCACAGGGTATAGGTAATCGCATGCCCCATAAAGCTTAAAAAAGAACCTTTTTCTTTAAAGAGAAGAAGGAACTGAGACTTGAAGGCAAAACCATTTCATAGTTCAGACAACAATTGGATAAAATTGACATATCTAAAAGAGTTTGCTTGTGGCACGCTTAATATCTTGTCCTCGGAAGAGCTGCCACAAACCAGCTTACTCCAATCTAATAGAACTTAAAGATAATTGAATCTCTACCGATCTATGCTGGTGAAAATAAGAATTAAGGTAAGCTTGCTCCACAGTTTGAGCTAAACAAGTCTGCAGTTTTGCATTTTTGATACATTTAACCGTATAAGATCAGGATTGTTCAGGAAGAAAAGTTCCACCAGGCTCTTTTCTGTTTCTCTGGTCTACTCACCTATAAAGTTGGCAAGTTCAAATACATAAATAGAAAGAAAAAACAAATTAGTATAGCTTTGATTACAGTAAAAACCTATATCAGTAAAGCTTCACCTGTACTCCAGTATCCTCGAAGCATCTTCCAATGATTGCAGTGGCTCAAACATTGCCGAAAAGATCCAGACCCCAAGTTGGCAAATTAGTCTTCAAAGACACCCAACCGACCAAGGCTCTGCACACTCTACACAGGAAAGATCATATCATCCAGAAGTTCCAGAAAAGGAACTACTAGGGAACACCCGCATCGAGATCCTACTATCTTGAGTAACTAATCATTTGGTTTGAGTTCTCTAGATAGTACAAACAAATTGGCAGTTGCATGTAACAAGATCATACTACCGAAAGGCTCCGCCCCCACGCTGTTAAGGGCTAGAGGGGTAGAATTCTTTAAAAGAGAAAGGTGAAGTCGCACTTACGACGCTCGTTTAGTAGACAGCTACAGGGGTACTACAAGAGCTCGTAAGTCATGGCTTAAACCACAGTTAAACCCCCTTATCAATCGCAAATCAGTCCAGATAACGCTTGCATCCTCTATATAACCACGGCTGCTGGCACATCCACCTATATAATATACTTGAGATTGGCTCTGACCTCAGGGGCTTGGCCCTTTCATGGCAGATATTGTCACACACATGTGTTCTAAGATCGTACTTTCTCTTTGCTGTCTTCTTAATCCATTTTGTTGTTTCCAGGAGATGAGAAAGAGTTTCCTACCAATCGTATAGTCAAGCTTGAGCTAACATGCAAAAAGTCACCAAATACTTTCACTCCTAAAAACCAGCCATTCTATATAACACCGATCAAGGACTCCATATTGAGTTCTCCAGCAGGATGCATTTATTCAGCCAGTCTGTCTACACATCAAAACCAAAACCATTGCATTCTCCTCCACAACAAGCAAATATTGCGCAGATGGACAAAATTGATTTACATAATGTTCATCCAGGGCAGCTCATTACTGAACTTGAATGGAAGGCAAAAGAACTTCCATTACGGTGTAGCATCGAGAGAGAGATTTTTAGATTTGACATCAATAACTAACCCTCCACAACGTCATAACCAGTTCAATAAATTAGAAGGGAAATAACTAGGGAAGACCTATATGGGCTCTCAAAATTCCTAGTTCCGCAACCACATAGTAATCAAACTTCCACCGTATCCCTAAATCAAACCCTTGCACCGCACAGAGCTACATAATTCATCCTCTTACGTCAAACCAATACGCTCTAACAACGAACTGTATTTAGTTTCCCTATAACCCAAATGCAACCCACAAACCAAACCATAAACAGACCCATCATACCGAAAAGCTCCTGCTTCAAGTCCCTGAACCGAACCTTCTCCCATCGAGCCACGCGGAGATTAGTATTACGGTCAACTAGCGAGCGCATGATCCCGACCAGCCGCTTGTATTCTAACAGTAGCATCGCCGCCAGCATTAGGGCACCGAACACGGAGCTCTGGAAAATCACTATGGACGAACCGAAAACCCAGAATCGCTGATCGCAAGAGCTGTTTGCCGGTGTGGTGGTGGCCAACTGGTAGGCTAATAGGAGAGTGGATGTGAGGAGGGGGAAGAGGATTCGCTTGTACGCGCCGCGAATCTGGTCGTACCGGAAGTCGGCGTCCCTCTCCAGCCAGGCGGTGTCGGGCTGCTCCGGCGCGAGAAAGTAGGGCAGCTCGGAGGCGGGGAAGCGGCGGAGGGCGACGGCGATGCGGCGGTGTTGAGCCTTCTTGAAAAGGAACATGTTCGGAGAAGAAACGAAACACTGTAGAGTGGTTTTAGAGGGCTTTTTGGCCTGGAAATTTCTCGAAATCAAAATAAATTCACAGTTAACAGAGCATATACATGTTATTTGATTATTTTATTTTGATACTACTTTACTTTAGGGCTAATTACACTCATGTCCCTGAAGTTTGGGGGTAATTACACGCTAAGATACAAAGTTTCAAAATGTAACATTCCGTGACCAAACACTTTTAAAATGTATCAGCCGTGTCCATCCGTTAAGATTCTGTTCAAAAAGTGTACTTTTTTAATGATGTCAGCAATATGTATTTTTAAAATGACAATACTACCCCTTGTACTTTATATATAAAATATTTTAAAATTTTAAAATTAAGATTTCAAACTTAATTTCAACATTAGGGTTTTAAAGGCCTAAATTAATTTGTTCTCTATCTTTGCACTCTACTCTCAATTCGCAATTTCTCAATCCGCAATTTCTCAAAGGGTTTCAATCTACCAATTAGGGTTTCAGAACCCTAATTTGCAAATTAGGAACCCTAATTTGCAAATTAGGACTTCAGAACCCTAATTTGCAAAGCAAAGTCGCCGGCGCCTAAGAACAACAGCACCTTACTGATTGTCCAGATCTGCAAAGCAAAGATGCCAGTCACGGTGATGCCATCACCTTCCCTTATTTGACCTTCCCTAATTTGCAAAGTAAAGATGCCGTCACCATCACCATCGTGACTGGCCCTCTGTTACCATCAGAACAACGGCAAAGTAGCCGGTTGTCCAGATCTGCAGATCTGTCCAGATCTGCGTTGTGGCGACGGGGAAAGGGAAGGGTAGGTGTGGCGACGGGAAGGGGGAGGGTGGGTGGGGTTTCGGTGGCTTTCAGGTGCAGTAATGGTTTTTTCCGGCGGTTTTATCTTCCTTTTTCGGCGTGATTTCATTTGGTTTTCCGGGCAGATCTTCCGTCGGTGATTCCTTTGTCTCCGGCATCGACGGTAGTCCCTTCCCCACCGAGGTCTTGCTGTTATTCGAGCCGTAAAAGGGCCGGACCTTTGGGGCAGAAGCAAAAGGTAGGCTTCAGCTTCATTCTGCTCTGCAACCAGGGGGAAAGAGAGGGGGCTTGGGCTGCCAGTGGCGTGGGGTGGGGTGAGGGAGTGGGCGGCAGATCTAGAAAAAATTAGGGTGGGGTGAGGGGGGGGGGAAATCAAGTCTTTTTCTCAAAGGGCAATCAAGTCTTTTTGTCAAAACCGTTAAGTATTTTTGTATTCCGTTTGTCAACGGATATAAGTGTTACATTTTGAAACTTTGTGTCATCGCATGTAATTACCCCCAAACCTCAGGGACATGAGTGTAATTAGCCCTTTACTTTATCACTAAATATTAATAAAAAATTAATAAACGGCATTGAAGAACTTTTTGCGACAAAAATAAAGCGTAAACAATAAAAATTGAAGTGTTGTTAGTAGTTCAATTGATAATTTTGTACATGTTTGGTGTTTCTTCGTGCTATTGAAAAGCATTATGCGTAGCCACTACCGTGGATGATCCATTCTTAATTTAGTATTGATGATATTAACTGTAGTAACGTGTCTTGGCTATTATGAACTGTCTAGTTCTTCATTTTGTCTTGCGAATTGTTCATGTATATATGTTGTGTATGTATTTGGATTCTATGATTGGTATTTTCTTTGCCTTCCAAACTTCAAATCCTTTTTTTTTTAAATTATTTTATGAATACAATTAAATAGGTAATAGCATATAATTTGTCAGAAAGTTATTTTCTTTTATTTGTTAAATCTAAATAAGTAGGCATTAAGATGCACAGAGTTATTAGTCAGAAAGTATAACCATCTCTTATGACTTCTAACTGTGGCCTTTAAAGCATTCAACCGGGAGTGGAATTCGGTTTTCATCACTTTTGGTGCTTGGTGTAAATTAAAGAATGCTTGGTTTTTAAGAAGGCAAAAGTTGGGTAATCTTTGCGTGTTAGATGGGCCACAATAATATGCAAGTTTTAAGCTTCTCTATTACGTTTACAGAGATGGGCAAGTGACTAAGAACTCGAGAAGAGTTAGGCAGGCTACAATGATAAACAAATGTAAGCTTCTGGACACTATTTCGAGAACTCAGCCAAGTGATTATAACTTAAGATAGTAGGATCTGGGCACAGACTAAGAGTGTGTAAACTAGTCCAAATTGTTCAGTTCTCAATTTTGGTGCTGTGTGTTGAAGTCCTTGTCCAGCGGAACTTGGTTTTCTTCCCTTAAAGCTCTAGGCAGAATGCTTAGTTTATGAGTATATGCAATTGTGCGGTAAGCTACATAAGTACATAACCTATTAATTGTTTGTAGTAGGGAAGAACTGTGCTGCTTATGAATTTCTCCTGGATTAGTTCTTGTGGGTGGCTGGGGAATAAGAATCCAGAGAGCAAAGGGTGTCGCTGGAGGATGGTATAGGCATTACGCTGTCCATAAGATTTTCCGTATAAATATAGCTTCGTGGGCAGCACCCTTATGTACCCTTAGAGATCCAATACGTGCTTCTTAAGGTAAAACAGCTAATTATCTTCATAAGGGCTATGCCTGTAATCGATTCATGTCAGTTTCAATTAGGATAATAGAGTTAATTGAATCTAACTGATTTAGAATCTTTATGTGATTAAAGCCTCAGCTGATTATAGCCTTTAATGAACTTGCCAATGCTATAGATGAGGAGACTAGCAATGAGTAAAAACGAGCCTGGTACGGCTGTTCTTCCCCAACTATCTTGTATCTTACAGTGGATGCAAATGACATGAACTCGCGAGACTTGTTTAGCTCAAAGTTGTGCTCTCTTCCACCAATTTGCTCAAGGACTCAGTAATTTGGCATAGCTTCAGAAGTCTTCCTGCTAGAGAATTCAACTCGGAGTCCTTGACCAGTTATGTTTTCTGATGGTTTTCTGCAACATTTTGTTGACATATTTCTTATAATCATATTACATGCCAATGCCACATCTGGTTTATACTTTTTGGAGAACTCAGCCAGGTGATTGAATAGTGAAGGTAGTTGGATTTCGATGGGTGCTCCTGAATCTTGAGTAGTTCCTTTTATTGAAACTTCCAGATAATAAGATCTCGCCCCATGAGGTATTGGTGGTAGACTTTGTAGATTGGTTTTGGAGAAGACTAATTCGCCAACTCCTGCAGTGATGTGTGGGCAATGTCTGTGCAATTTCGGGCACTTTATCTCAGGTGATCACTTTTAACATTGAGTAGGTGCAAGGGAAGTAGATAACAATCTTTACAGTGCTACTATCTTATTCACGTTGAATCGATATTGCTTTTGCTGGTGTCTCAGTTTAGTCTGCTATATTGACATATAACTTGCGCTTTTTACAGAAAAAGTTTTCACATGTTCCATGATCGTAGATTGTTCTCCTTTGATTAATATGATTAAGATTTTCGATTGCAGTTTAATACTGTTTCTTGTCATAACGAGTGGTGTTGTTAGCTCATCTATTTGCAGTTCATAAGATTGTCTGCAAACTTGTGAAGTAATGGAAACCAAAACTGGAAAATGAGATACGGAAGGACAGCATGCTACAGACTAGGAGTGTGCACGAGTCCAAATATTCGGTTCTCAATCCTGTAGTAAGTTACATTTCATTACAAGATTGAACAAGAACTTTTCAACATAAAGATGAACACTTATCAACATTTCATGACAAGATGGCATGTTCGATTGCAAATGCCAGGGAACTAGCCAAGTGATTAGTAGCTCAGATAGTTCCTTACTACTAGTTCTTTCTTTGAAACTTCTGGATAGTGTGGTTTCTCTCCAATGTGGTGTTGGGTTCTGGGGTTTCTTTGAAAACTTATTCGCCAACTCCTTGATTGGGGGGTGGCACTTTTTTTCTTTTGCATTGTTTGGGCCAGTATATGGTCAAAGAAAGCAATTCTGTTGAGCAGGAAGCATATGTCAGATGCTCACGCTGAGGAACTACACTCTAAAGTTCTTACCTGGCTCGCGTTCCGGCAGCTGCTGTCTGGGGCCAATCATGGAGCAAGTCATCGTTTTTCAGTTCTTGGCAGCAGTTTTCACTTCGCGGCTCGTCGTCAACTCATCATAACCTGGGTAGAAGTCTGAAGATTCATAGATAAATTGTCTGGATTACGTCGGCTCTTTCAATCTTATGGACATCTCACAAGGGTTGATAGATGAATACAGTTTGCTGAAATTACTACCGTTGTTCATTTGTGTGTTTGTGCGAAGTTGTAGCGAGTTTGAGTTTCACCATGAAAATCTTTGCTAATTGCAGGTGTAAGGGATTGGCTATATATATATATATATATATATATATATATATATATATATATATATATATATATATAGGGAGCCGATCCCTGTCTACCGGTTGAGAAAACGTTATTTTTCCACCATAAATGTAACCGTCCACGTGGACTCGTGGAAGGCTCAGATGGCTTTTTTTTTATTTTGAAAAAGTTGCAACCGCTGCTCTTTCATGCGGTTACAAAATTTGACAATAATACCCCTAAACCCCAACCGCAAGAAAGAGTAGCGGTCGTGGGCCCACGGGTAATTTCCCGACCGCAACAAAGTGTTGCGGTTGGTATCATTTTTCCAAAAACCCAACCGCAACACTTTGTTGCGGTTGCATTCATTACCTCAAATACCTCCTTCCCCCCACCCCCAACCGCAACACCTCCCCCCGCACCCTTCCCCCCACCCCTACCCCCCAACTGCACCCAACCACAACACTTTGTTACGGTTGGAATTATTGCTCTCCCAACCGCAACAAAGTTATGCGGTTGGTGATGATTCCCCCCCTCCCCCCCACCCTTCCCCCCACCCCTACCCCCCAACCACACCCAACCGTAACACTTTGTTGCGGTTGGAATTATTACTCTCCCAACCCCAACAAAGTTATGCGGTTGGTGATCTTCCTCCCCCCCCCCCATGTCCTTTTCCTGTCCTCCCCCCCCCCCCCCCTTCATGTCCTCTTTCCAGAGGCAGCGCAAAACTCGGTCGCACAATCTTCTGCAAAAAATTTTCTTTCACAGCCTTTCCAGAGGCAGCGCAAAGCTCGGCCGCACAGTCTTCGACAAATTTTTTTTCTTTCACAGCCTTTGACTACTGCTCACTCACGGGTTTAATTTTTTGTCTTCTATCTTCTCTCTCCCTCACTTTTCTCTCTTTATAATCCGTTCTCCCCCGAACCCTTTCTTCCACTCTCCATTATCTTTACCAACTCTCTTCAGACTCCATATCTCAATTACATAATCTCCACAACAATACAAACAAAAAAAATTTACGCTAGAAGATCGGTGAATTTTTCTTTGAATATATCAAGTTAAAACAAGTAAGTACTTTGAATTTTCTTATAATTCAATGTTAATTTCAAATTGTTCTTACCAATGGATTATTTAAATTGTGTTATGCTTAAATTGTTCGTACCACAGTCTAAAATTCGTGTTTTTTGATAATTTGAAATTAGGGATTGAACTAGCATTTATTAGCGAATATTCATTCGAACTCCAAAAATAGTCATTGTAGACTCAAATCGAAGATTACGAAAATACAAATTGAACGAAACAAAAATCAGATCAATCGGAGATCGGATGAGTGGTTTTTTAGGGCATCAAAATTAGGTTTATACGAATCAGGGTATTACATTTATAGATTCCAAAATAGCGATTTTTTAGGGCGTCAAAATTAGGATTTTTCATGAATTTATAAAGAATATCTAGAGCTATATTTTGCCAAAATTCAAAAAAGATACCCTAGATATCTTTAAAAGATCTATATCAGGGAAAAATTTCAGATTTTTCCAAAGACTAGAAAGGGGTTAACTGATACGCGGAACCTTGTAACTTTACAGTGTAATTTAAAATATCAAGCTAGCGCGATTTCGTGCGAAACTTTTATGAAAACCCTAGGATGTTGGGAAGTTCTATTTTCCAGGAATTCGGGTCATTTCGAAGTAATTAGCTATTTTTTTGGCCGAACGGGTTTTTAAGTGCTTGATCCGGACAATGGTTCGGGATTTTTGGACGAAAAATCCGTAAAATATTTTTTAGATCAAGAATGAATTCAGGAAGCTTAAAATAGTATTTCAAAGCACTTTTGAGATTTTCTGATACCAGGGGCATTTTGGTAATTTGCCACCCCGAGAGGGGTGTTTTGATAATTTTACAATGTTAAGTTTTTCAAATGACTTTTTAGTCCAGAAATGTAAGTAAAACACCTGAAAGGTTGTTTTGAAGCTAATTTGGGTAGTTAGGGTGATAATGAACCCCCGGGGGCATTTCGATAATTTGCCGCTCATCGGGGGTATTATGGTAATTGAACATTGTAAAATTTTCTGACACAACTGGAGGAAATAATTTTTATTTTTATTTTATTTAATTCTATGACTTGTTGAGAATAATATAATTTTATTTTTTAGATTTCAGTATAAATATGGATGCAACTGGAGGAAATAATTTTTGTGAAGATTCTGATCCACCTTACTTGGGTCAAGTTTTTCAAACACTGGACGAAGTTGAAGCATACTATAGAGAATATTTGAAAACGATAGGTTTCGGTATTAGAATTAAGACGACTAGAAAATGGGCGAATACAGATCAAATTTGTGAAAGACTATTTGAGTGTCATAGAGGAGCACCGCATGTACCCCCGGTTGTTCGGATCAGTGACGAAGGGCCAACAAGACAAAGAAAACGGGACACATTTCCGGGTACCGGCTGCAAGGCCCAAGTGTATGCAGTACACCGGAAAAATGAGAACCATTGGGTTATGACGGGAGTGGAGTTGAGCCATAATCATCAGTTGATGACCCCTAGTAAGATTGGTCAAATTCATCAACACCGACAAATAAGTGCGGCACACAGACAACTGATATTTACAATGGCCGAGGCTAAAATTCCACCTTCTAGAATGATGGGGGTTTTCTCAAGCCAGGCTGGGGGGATTGACAAGTTGAGTTTCAACGAAGTAGACCTTCGAAATGAACTTCGTGTTCAGAGGAGAGAGTCTTTCGGTAAGAGTGATTCTCAAGCTACACTTGATATCTTCAGGAGCCTTCAGAGTGAGAATTCTGGCTTTTTCTATAGTCTCCAACTGGATGATGAGAACCGCATTAGTACTATATTTTGGGTGGATGCCCGTTCTAGAGCTGCTTACCAAAATTTTGGGGATGTTGTGACATTTGACACCACATACCGCACAAATAAGTACTCTATGCCTTTTGCTCCGTTCACCGGGGTGAACCACCACTATCAGTCAATCTTGTTTGGCTTTGCCCTGCTTAGGGATGAGACGGAGGAGTCATTTACGTGGTTATTTGAAACGTGGCTTAAAGCAATGTATCATGTTCCTCCAAAGACCATCATCACCGACCAAGATCTTGCAATGAAAAATGCAATCGCTAAGGTCCTTCCAGATACTCACCATGGCCTGTGCACATGGCACATAAGCAACAAATATCCCGAACGGCTTCACAATGTATATGCAAACCATCCGACATTCAAGAGTGACTTTAATACATGTGTGAAGAAATCGTTGACGTAGACGTGTTCGAGGAGAGGTGGGCCAAGTTAATGGATGACTACTATTTGCACAATCATGAATGGTTACAAGCGTTGTATGAGATCAAGACACAGTGGGTCGGTGCCTACACCAAAAAGTTTTTTGCAGCCAGAATGACTACGACCTCGAGAAGCGAAGGTATGAATGCATTCTTTGATGGGTACGTAGGCCATTCTTCAACTATAAAAGAGTTCGTACTAGAGATGCAGAAAGCCATTGACAGGCAATTTTTCCTTGAGAGAGAAGCCGACGCGGCTACAGTTTACAGAGAAAGAGCCATAGTAGTTTTTTCACCTTTGGAGGCTCATGCGGCTCAAGTCTATACCAAGGAAATGTTTAGACAGTTTCAAGAGGAACTACTAAAGTCGAATCAATATAGCATGACAAAGTTGCACGAGTATTCCACCAGAGATCTCAAGGTTTATGCTTTGACAAATGTGACGAATTTTGCCAATTCGTGCTCTTCGTCGGCTCCGAGGAACAGAAGACATTTTACGGTAGTAGTGTGTTTGGAGACCGGGTTTGTTAATTGCAATTGTCAACTGTTTGAGCATAAAGGTATACTTTGTCGACACGCTTTGAGGTATTTGAGTGCCAAGAATGCTCGTGAAATCCCTCTAGCGTATATCTTGGATCGATGGAGGAAGGGAGCCAATAGAGTCCACGGTCACATTCCTTACGTGCCCAATGTTTCAGCTGATTTCAAACAATCTGAGACGCTGCGATATAATCACCTTTATAACATCATGCACGGTTTATCATTGGATGCAGCCGCACGGGATAAGGCTAACCTTGCACAGTTTAGGATGGAATTACCAGAAAGACGGGACAATCCGACTACTCGGACGGCTCCAGCCGGTAGATTCAATCGAGCTTCACAGCCAGTCATTGACAGCACTAGCCTGCAAGGTGAGGAGGACGATATTTTTTATCCAATTATTTCTCAAACAAAAGGGCAAAAACATAAAATACGTATGAAGAATCCGATTGAAGAAGTAACGGGTCAAAAAAAATTGCTAAAGTGTGCGTTGTGTAATAAGATGACTGATCATGACAAGAGAAACCATCATAAAGTGCTAGATATCGAACATGGCAGTATGGTCGAGGAGGACGATGATGAGGAAGAGTGTTAGGGTAAATGTTTCAGTTGTTTAAATTAAACTTTTATAATGTTCTTTTTTGGTTTTCCTACGAAGGGCCTGTTCGCGCACACTTTATCGCCCAATTCATATCTGGCAAAAAATCTTGTAGATTTTTTTGTCACTTTTTTTTTTTGCTCATTGCACCTTAGGCACGCTAGTTAGCCCATTCTATGAATTTTGGCGAAAATCGAGACAAATAATTTTTTTTGTTTTCCTACGAAGGGCCTGTTCGCGCACACTTTATCGCCCAATTCATATCTTGCGAAAAATCTTGTAGATTTTTTTGTCACTTTTTTTTACTCATTGTACCTTAGGCACGCTAGTTAGCCCATTCTATGAATTTCGGAGAAAATCGAGACAAATAATTTTTTATGTTTTCCTACGAATGGCCTGTTCTCGCACACTTTATCGCTCAATTCATAGTTTGCGAAAAATCTTGTAATTTTTTTTGTTAGTTTTTTTTGCTCATTGTATCTTAGGCACGCTAGTTAGCCCATTCTATGAATTTTGGCAAAAATCGAGACAACTTATTTTTTTCGTTTTCCTACAAAGGGCCTATTCGCGCACACTTTAACGCCCAATGCTTAGCTTGCGAAAAATTTTGTAATTTTTTATCACTTTTTTTTTTGCTCATTGTACCTTAGGCACGTTAGTTAGCCCATTCTATAAATTTCGGCAAAAATCGAGACAAATATTTTTCTTGATTTTCCTACGAAAGGCCTGTTCGCACACACTTTATCTCCTAATTCATAGCTTGTGAAAAATCTTGTAATTTTTTTGTCACTTTTTTTTTTGCTCATTGTACCTTAGGCACACTAGTTAGCCCATTCTATGAATTTCTGCGAAAATAAAGACAACTTATTTTTTTCGTTTTCCTACGAAGGGTATATTCGCGCACACTTTAGCTCCCAATGCTTAGCTTACGAAAAATCTTGTAATTTTTTTTTGTCACTTTTTTTTCTCATTGTACCTTAGGCACGCTAGTTAGCCCATTCTATGAATTTCTGCGAAAATAAAGACAACTTATTTTTTTCGTTTTCCTACGGAGGGCCTGTTCGCGCACACTTTATCGCCCAATTCATAGCTTACGAAAAATCTTGTAATTTTTTTTGTCACTTTTTTTTCTCATTGTACCTTAGGCACGCTAGTTAGCCCATTCTATGAATTTCAGCAAAAATCGAGACAAATAATTTTTTTGATTTTCCTACGGAGGGCCTGTTCGCGCACACTTTATCGCCCAATTCATAGCTTGCGAAAAATCTTGTAATTTTTTTTGTCACTTTTTTTTTGCTCATTGTACCTTAGACACGCTAGTTAGCTCATTGTCCAAAATCAAACAATAGTAATAATAAGGCTAATTCAATTTCAAACCTTAATATCCAAAATCCAACAATAATAATAATAATAATTCATACGAAAGTTTACTACATCTCAGGATAATGGTAAGGAAGGCGTCTAGCTACGCCCTTTTTCAGCTCCTAGGCTATCCTATATCTAAACTTCAAGGCATCCCTTCGAGACCACGTATCATATTCGAGCACATCCGAGCGAGTTATGTAGTTCATGTACTTGAGGACGTAAATCCCGCAATCATGACTGTTATATTGTTTTGGTCGGTTTTGTATCATCGCGACCGTCCAAGACTCTATCATTGTTTTGCTCGTGATGGCTTCCCCCTTAAAATGTCGGCATGCTAGTGGAATGATAGTAGTTTGCATCCAATAATAAAAAAGGTTATCAAGCCCAATTCATAACAAAAAGAATAGACTATGAGCGAAGTCAAGAAATATAAACTAACCACCGCATTGATGTACGTGGAGTACATCTGCGCCAGCTGCCGACCAGGTCCGTCTTCCCTTAGGCTATCATATATGTGGACCACTTTATTCTCTGGATAGAGAACTAGTAGGAAGAAGTGGCTTGCATAAAGAGCAGGTAGCATGATTAGGTTCGCCTCAGCTGCGTGACATTGATAGTCTGCGTTCAAGTAGGAAAGCACGTTTGCAGATGGTCTTCATTCACCCTTGCTTGTCCCTTGCATCCTCCTCCATTCTGTGAACTCAGTCATGCTATTCACCATGATGGGGATAACAAAAGAGCCATACATGTTGAGCTTCAAAGTTTGGCAGGGTTATAATTTAGCTCTCTAACATGGAGCAGATCTATATAAGCGTCTATGAGAAAATTCAAAATATCTGTCTTCGGCGCCAACAGTCTTAGATCAGAGTGACCTAGGAATCCTGAAACAGGAAAGTCTGATGTAGTGATTGGCTCATGCCCAAAGTAGTGCTAGTCGATCCAATCCTGTTTGGCTGGACTCAATGGCTTCGTCGGTTGTCCTTTATACGACTGGAAGCTTGGGCGCAACGCCTGGATTCCTACTTGGGTCACCTGACTCTGGTGCTGAGAGTCGTATGCGTCAGGAGGCAAGCGACTAGACAGCTCCCACACCTGAATCTGGGGATGCGAGTCGTACACGTCGGGAACCAAGCGACTAGACGGCTCCCACCCTGACTCTGGGGCTAAGAGTCGTACGCGTCAGGAGGCAAGTGACTAGACGGCTCCCACACCTGACTCTGGGGCTGAGAGTCGTACGCGTCAGGAGGCAAGCGACTAGACGGCTCCCTTTGGTAACCCCAGTACGCAAGACTAAAGTTTTGAACTTCAGTCTTGTACCTCTCAATGGACCTCTTGAGATTGTCAGGAGCCTGCGCGACAAACCAGTCAAACCCCTCCAGCTGCTTGAACACCTCAGTGCCCTGGTCAACCTAAAAAACATGCATACAAAATATGGCTAATCATTTCAGGCATGGTCGATAAGGTGCGCAAATAAAAATTGAAACAACACTAGCATGACTTACAATGTTCAATGCCCAGAACTGGTCATAGATCTCACGTGGCGCATACGATGTCTTCCTCGCCTGGGAAGGGCGATTCACCCTCGTGCGCGTCACCTTGAGAAACCATTGCAGGTACTCCTCAATACTGATGCTGTCGTGCCTTCAGCGATACAAGGCTATCATATGTTTCTTGCCAGGTATTCCACTGTTGCACCTCGTCACTCAACAAATTCAAGGCATCAGCCACCTCGAAGTTCGGCCCTCGACCACTCCTGTATGGCCGCATGTCTACAGCGGGTTTTGGTATCCCTTGTAGACAGCCAGCTTGCCTCATAGCTCGATCGGGCATCTGAAACTCACATACTTCGAAGTGAATAAGCGGCACCCGAACCAAACCTGCCAGCACGTACGACACCGGAAGTTGCCAACACCACTCATCCAACCGATGCATCACCTTGCCATATGGCTGCCACGTCACCTGGGATGCATTGAGTATCTCTAGTTCCCCCCGATAGAACTTTAGATGGTGGTGAGGGTCTACCCGTCTCCTCCGGTTGGTCGTAGGCCCCCAGGCCCACACCCTAGGCCACGTCTCATCGGAATATTCCCGCGGTTGTGGACGACCCGTGGGTAGCCTCTCGTAAGACCAAACCTGTGAATGCAAACATTATCTGGAATTAGTAATTAATCACGAATATATTGACACATCAACCAAGAAAATAAATGCTCAAACCTGTAATAGAGTGAGGCAGGCGGCAATGGACTTGGCACCCTTTCTCGTAGCTTGTGCAGTGCTCGATATAGGTGCGCAAGGACAGCTGAACCCCACGAATAGGAGTATACCTCCTCAAGATCCTCCAAGAACACCATATACTTCGGATGCACCGTGTTTTTCGAATGCGTCGGAAGTAATATAGCTCCAATAATATACAGAAGGAATGCCTTCGTATACGTCACGAAATCGTGAGGAGTGTATTCATCCGGTAGCACGCCGTACTGCTCTCTCAGCCATTTAAGTTTGATGCCGTTTGTTGTAAGAGCTTCCCTTGGAATTCCCGGAAAATACTGCATAGCCATCTTCGCTATGGATGCAGACGTTTTGCTCAAAGTAATGGGTCTGCCGTGACATGGGATTCCAAGTATAAATCCGACGTCCTCTAATGTAATAGTCATTTCACCAAACCGGAAGTGAAATGAGTTCGTCTCGCTCCTCCATCGTTCAACTAGAGCGGATATAAGGCAATCGTCGTGTCGAGACCAAATCCCGGGATCGGTGAACATAGATAAATTTTGACGGTGTAATAGCTGTATTTGTTCCTCGTTTAGTACCCACTCTTCGAGGTGACTTGTGCTTTGAATTGTTTCCAAAACACCCCTATCGACACCGTCAAATACGTGCCTCGCGACGTGGTCATCGTCATCGTATAGGATTGATGTATCATGAGGTCCGGGGTTGAAATTCATATCCTCTAAGAACAAAATATAATTATAAACCAACTTAGTATCCATAATATTTACATTCCAAAACTATAACTGGATCTTTAACCTAGCTTACCAACGCATTAGCAATAGTCATTATCTCATTATTTCAATGTATTAAAACAATTCCTCACTTCCACCACTCCGAACGCTTAATTACGCTAGTTCCCTAAAATTTAGCGCCAACGTGGTTATTTAGCAATATACCCCCTGATGGCCGCTACACTACCAACACCTCAAAACCGCTTTAAAACTACTTTTTAAATGTATTACGTCAATTATATACCAAATATTTCCTCAGAAAATTTTAAAGGGGATGAGTTACCAAAACACCCCCAACTTATGCAAAATACCCCCTAGCAGCCATCGCCCCACCAAAATACCCCCGATGAGCGGCAAATTACCGAAATGCCCCCGGGGGTTCATTATCACCCTAACGCCCCAAATCAGCTTCAAAACAACATTTCAGGTGTTTTACTTACATTTCTGGACTAAAAAGTCCTTTGAAAAACTTTTTACCGGAAAAATTACCAAAACACCCCTCTCGGGGTGGCAAATTACCAAAATGCCCCTGGCATCAGAAAATCTCAAAAGTGCTTTAAAATGCTATTTTAAGCTTCCTGAATTCATTCTTGATCTAAAAAGTATTTTACGGATTTTCGCCCAAAAATCCCGAACCGGTGTCCGGATCGAGCGCTTAAAAGCCCGTTCGGCCAAAAAAATAGCTAACGACTTCGGAATGGCCCAAATTCCTGGGGAATGGAACTTCCCAACATCCTAGGGTTCTCATAAAAGTTTCGCGTGAAATCGCGCTAGCTTGATATTTTTTGAACTTTGGCAAGACTCTCAAAAAGTTTCAGATCTTTTAAAAATACCTAGTTATTTTCAAAAGATCT
>JAVXUP010003214.1:0-79959 GCA_033070095.1 Escallonia herrerae | reverse complement strand
AGAGAGAGAGAGAGAGAGAGAGAGAGAAAAAGGGATGGTGAGAGAAGAGGTGGAATTGGGCGAGGGGTCGTCGGGGCCAGGGGGTCGGCCAGTTGGTGGCTCTGCGAGGGGAGGGGGGTCGGCCAGCCACGGGGGCTCGGCCGCACGAGGGGGGTCGGCCCAGCGAGGGGCGTCGGCCGGACAGGGTGGGTCGGCCCAGCGAGGGGGGTCGGCCGGGCAAGGGGGGTCGGCCCAGCGAGCGGGGTCGGCCGCGCAAGGGGGTCGGCCAGCCACAGGGGGTCGGCCGCACGAGAGGGGGTCGGCCGTCCCGAGGGGGGTCGGCCAGCCACGGGGGGTCGGCCGCACGAGAGGGGTCGGCCGCACATGGGGGGTCGGCCAGTCACGGGGGGTCGGTCACGCAGGGTGTCCGACAGGCCCAAGTCCCATCCTCACAGCCCGGAGCGACGCCAGCAGCGAAAAAAGTTCGGCAGAAGATGTGGGCGAAGCCGCGAGGGGCCGCGACGGGTACATCGCGACCGCCGCGGGATATGATGACTGTACCTGTGCCGGCGCCGCCAGTCGATGAGGCCACACCGTCAGTGGGTGTCGAGGCGGCAGTGCCATTGACCTTTGATGATGGCGGTAGGAGGTCCTACGATCCGGAGCCAGATAAAACAAACACATTGCTGGGGGTGAGGGGAGTAGTACCGTGTGTACCGGACCGTGAGCTGTGGAGGGAGTTGGCCATTCGTGTGGCAGACGGAGCGTTCAGGACACCGTGGGGTGGTCCGTCGATGGGAGAGGAGCCTCGGCTGTCGTCACCCTACCTTCGCGCGCCGAGCCCGGCGGAGGCGCCTGTGATGTCGCCGAGGTATGTACCGGCATTGTTGATTGGGAGAGAGGACATACCTTGGTCGCCGGTGATGTTCAAGGGCCATAGTGCGATGCCGGTAGGGTGGGACTTTTGGTGTGAGCATATGTTGGAGACACCGGAGAGGGCGCAGGTGTTGCAGGCACTGGGGCTGTTACCGGCGATCAATATTACGGCGAGGGGGCTGGAGTTATATAGGGATACGCCAGGGATGACCCGATTGCTGGCAAGATGGAGCACGCAGTCGCATACGTTCGTGACCGAGTTCGGGGAGATCGGGCCGACGTTACTCGATGTGTTGATGCTGACAGGGCTGCCGATACACGGGGAGGTGGATGCACGGGTGACCCGGCTGAGCGGGGATGAGCGGTTGTTGCAGACGCAGCTACTAGACATTTTGGCGGAGACGAAGAAGCACCGGAAGGGGACGTACGGTGGGTGGCTGCGCCAGTTCTATGGTACGCCGCAGGCGAGGACAGGGCAGAGGTTGGGCAATGCTGCCCAGTTCGTGATGGGTCCGTATCATGGCAGCGATCGGTACGAGTTGGTGGCGTTTTTGGCGATGTTCTTATCGAGGTAAATTTTGTACTGTCGTGTGATTATTCGTGAATATATCGTATGTCCTGCTTGCCCTGTAAAACGTCAAACTGACATATGTTGCCGGTCGTTGTTTGCAGGTTTGTGTTTGAGGGGACACCTGAGGATGGCATTTCCCCGAGGGTGTTTCCCTTGGCCATTCGGATGGCGCAGGGAAGGCGGGTCGGCTTGGCTCCGGTGTATGGGCACGTTATACTCGCGGCTAGATCAGTTCGTGAATGACGTGAAGCGGTCGTATGGTCGGTATCAGGTGGCGACGTACGTGGACTGGATGTTCTTGCAGAGGTACCTGTACGAGTGCTTTCCAGGGTACCGTCCTGACGGATACCCACTCGCACACCCGTCACCGACGATGGGGACAGTGACCCGTCCAGGCAGGTCGCGGCAGGTGGCGTTGTGGTGTAGCGGGTCTCGGGCTTTTGCTTGGGCAGGCATCAGGAGGCCGGGGTGCCCGTTGGCACAGATTCTAGACAAACGGGGGGAATGCGAGCGACGGCCCTATATGGAGATGCATGCGTCATATGGTACGCCGCCATGGCTGCACGTGCAGGAGGTGACGACAGATCTGAGCAGGAGAGGCGAGTTAGCGCCAGGACAGCTGGCGCTATTGGTCGCGTATTTTCCCGGCTGGCTCCCGGTATTGACAGATGATGGCGGGAAGCCCGCCGAGTGCTGCTATTATGTGGCGAGGTATTGCCCGGACCGTCTGTCGTTGGCGTTCGGGTATGATCTAGAGCCCCCATGCGGTTATGACAGCCCTTGGAGTGTGGCGACGGCTTTTGGGTATACACTATATGACAGAGCCCGCGAGTGGCCGGCACCGACGACAGAGTGGAGGCAGCCAGGGACAGAGGTGGCAGGGGCGGTGACCGCGGATTATGCGCATTGGTGGGAGCGACTGCGAGGGAGCTGGGCCGGATGGCTGGCACAGCCGTCAGGCACACGTCGACAGGTAGATGTGTTCGCATGTGACCGAGCCCTGAGTTTGATATCGGCCACAGTCGCGAGGCAGTGCGGGATGCTGTCACTGGTGACCGGGAGTTCTGTTCCGAGCTCGGAGAGGGAGGCGGAGGAGGATGCCGTAGAGTTGGGGGACGCTGCTCCCGGGGAGGACCGTGGGGAGGAGCCTATTGCCGAGGTGCCGAGGGTGCCGGGGGCCGGCAAGGGGCCCTTGTCGGCATTGCGAGTGGGGATGATGGAGACAGCGCGTCAGGCTAGTGCTGGTACCTCAGCCCCACACCTATCAGGGGCGAAGAGGCCGCGCGACGTATTAGAGGAGCTAGACTCTGAGGTTTGCTTCTGTCCTTTCTTTTTGTCGTATAAATATGGTTTGCATATTGCTCATAATCTGTGAACTGACAGCGGTTTTGCCAGGGGGACGAGGAAGAGGCGGTCGCGGGGGGGAGCGAGGCCGAGACTGAGATCGAAGGCGAGGAGGCTATGGCAGCCGAGGCCGGCAGATTAGTTGACAGTGATGAGACCGAGGCCGTTGAGCTATTGACGGCCGGTGTGCCGAGGAGGGTGAGCCCATTGCCTGCTACTGAGGAAACGGTGGGGGCACTATACGGCGGAGAGGGGAGCGATACGGTGATGTTCGACATTGACGAGGACTGGTGGACAGGCATGGAGACGCAGGTTGTGGGAGGTGATGGTGGCGAAATGGCGGAGCCTGAGTCTGTTGTTGCTGCCTCGATTCGTGAGCGAGAGACACCGGTTCAGGCTGTGGTGGTGCGACGGCACGACACATTGCCGGAGTCCGTGGTTGAGGTCGGAGCTACTCTTCTGGCGATGCACTCAGCCACGATTGGTGCGCAGAGGGCGGGTGGGATGTCGGAGATTTCTGCAGCGGGCGGCAGTGGCGCGACAGTCGGAGAGATGAGTAGAGGATCCTCGAGCGGTCAGGTGGATGTGGCAGCTTGGGGGGGCCTCCAGCTACCAGCGGAGACTGTGCGCCGGTTAGAACTGGTGAAGGCAGCGTTCCCGCAGACATTCGAGAGCGTGGTGGTAGAGAACCCAGTACTACGGATGTGGGTGTCTGCAGGGTTTATGGAGTGGTTGCTGCCGTTCGCCAGTGTGCCGTCGTCGGGTTGGACTGCAGAGTTCGTTGCTCGGTCGCTTTCAGAGTTCGCTCCGTTCACATCGCTAGGTATGCAGCTGGACTGGCTAGCAGATTTCTTTAGATCGAGGAGCGTCAGCCACGATATGAGAGGCGTGCAGTCGTGGTTATGCGGGAGATGTTGCTGGAGCGGCGCCGCACAGGATTAGAGGCAGAGCGGTCAGAGATCACGGCAGAGTTGGCCGGGATTGACATGCAGGTGGCAGAGATAGAGAGACAGCTCGTCGATTTGCAGAGGCAGTTGTCCGATCTACAGAGGCGGCGAGGTGAGGTGGACGGGCGAGAGTCAGAGCGGTTAGGGCGACAGGCCGAGCTTGATGCTGGATGGTCAGAGGTACAAGCGGAGCGGGAGGTACTTCAGGCATTCAGCTCCCACCCAGTTGCATCGCTGTTGTCTAGACTTTCCTAGCTTGTATGTTACTTTGCCGTAGTTGTAGTGCTTAACGACGGCTAGTAAACGTTTGATGTATATGTACATATTTTCGATGGTCTCGGCTTATTGTATGTTATGTTCGGTTGCTCTCTTCTTTCTTCTCTCTTTTTTGAATGTCTTGCTTGTTTCGGTTACTGGTGAATGCTCTCCCATTCCCGCTCGTAGAAAGTGACTTAGGAAGCATAGGTTGAGAATGAGTGCCAGCTGGGCAGAAGTTGAGGTAACAGCATGACTTTGTATTGATAGGACGCGGTACAAAACACCATTACATGACTAGTGTAGAACGCTACACAGATCAACAAAAAAAAAATACAAGTCTGTAAGCAATGTCGCATGTACAAAAATGCTACGAGGGCGCGTACTATGACGCGGGCGGATAGGGCTGGGGGAATGTCGTCGCGACTAAACATAATACTTCTTCAGGTAGCGGCCGTTGATGGGGGCCGAGACCTGACCGTCGTCGTGGTTGAGCAGGAGGTACGAGCCATTAGTGCGGGCTTCGTGCACCGTGAAAGGGCCCTCCCAGTTTGGCGTGAATTTAGGAGCTGACATGTTGGCCCGCACATGCTTGGCGGCTTGAAGAACAAGGTCACCCTCGATAAATGAACGTGGCTTGACGGTCTTCCCATAAGCTTTCGTGAGCTGCTCATGATACTTCTTCATGCGGCGCAGGGCCGTGGCTCGTCGTTCGTCGAGGCCGTCAAGTGCCGCGAGCCGGGCTTCTTCATCTCCGAGACTGCTGCTTAGGGAAAGTCGAGCCGATGGTTCTGCGATCTCGGCAGGTACCACACACTCGTCCCCGTAGACGAGAGAGAAGGGCGTGGCCTTTGTCGCTGTGTGCAGGGATGTTCTGTAGGCCCAGAGTGCCAGATTCAGTTGTTCGGACCACGACCGGTCGGCGTCATGCACCATTCGCGATAATACTCGTAGCAAAGTCTTGTTGGACGCTTCAGCTTGACCATTACCTTGCGGGTAATAGGGAGTTGATGTGGCATGGCTGATGTTGTACCCTTCCATGAGAGCTCGAACCTCTCGGTTAATGAATGGGGTGCCATTGTCAGATATAATACACCGAGGGATGCCGAAACGACAGATGACGTCGCGTAAGAAGTTGGAAACGGCACCTCCCGTGGCTCTCCGCAGAGGTACGGCTTCAACCCACTTCGTAAAGCGTTCAGTAGCAACCATGATCCATGAATGGCGTCTGGACGGCGGGTGGATGGGGCCGATGAGGTCGAGGGCCCAAGAATGAAATGGCCACGGTGCTGAGATCATGTGCAAGTCGGATGCTGGCGAGTGTATCCTGTCGGCGTGCCGCTGGCAGGGTTGGCAGCGTCGGACATGCGAGATGGAGTCGGATTCCATAGTCGGCCAATAATACCCCAATCTTAGTAATTCTGCATACAGCTTCTGGGAGCCTTGATGTTCACCACAATCACCATTGTGTACTTCGTTAATGACCTTGACCACTTGGGCACCTTGCAAGCATCGCAGGGTGCGTCCCGAAAATCCCTTGCGAAATAACTCGCCTTCCGTCACAAAATACTTGACTGCCTTGCGCTTGATGGATCGTGCTGAGCCGCGGTCAGGTGGTAGAATCCCGTGGGATAGATACTGGATGAAAGGCTGGCGCCAGTCACCCTCGATGTCAATGACAAGAGCTTCGGCACCGTCGGGTGCATACAAGCACTCGGGACAATCCTTTTGTATATCCGAGGCGTCCTTGGCCATGGATGGCCAATATAATCCCATACGCTGGAGGCGACGATACAGAGGGGGACCGTCGAGGCCACAACACTTCTGGTGGCCGAGCTGTAATTTGTGTTTTGCCTCTTCCGGTGCCAAACATCTTGCTAGAGTGCCTCCGGGACACCGCCTGTATAAGACATCTCCCATCATTGAAAAGTCTGTAAGGGTGGAGGCATGAGCAAGAGATGGCGCTTTAAGTTTGTCGATGATAGGTTGCCTCCAATCGTCCGCAGTAACGTCCCTCGGGACTAGGTTCAGTGCTGTGCATGGTTCCATTCTCTTGACGATGGTTAGCATCCGTTGTTCACCATCGACCTCTATCTTTGACGCGATCGTGGCCAAGCAGTCCGCATGTCTGTTGTGGCACCTATTGTGATGTTCATACTGGACATGACCGAGTCTTCCTTCCAAGTGTTGCACCAAGGCACGATAAGGTGCCAAGGCTGGTTCTTTGACCGCGAACTCCCCGTCCGCCTGCTTCATGACCAGATTTGAATCTCCTTTCACACACAGCGCCTTAGCCCCCATACTGACGGCGATCATGAGGCCAATGACAAGTGCCTCGTATTCAGCTTCGTTGTTAGACACCGGGAATGCAAGTTTAAAGGATAATGAAGTGGTAACACCGTCTGGTGCCCGCAAGACTATGCCGGCACCCCCTTGCCGGAGGGGCGTGCCATTGGGGCCTTTGCTAGTGGCAGAGCCGTCGAATTCAAGCGTCCACAGTCCATCGATGTCGGTGATCAGGGCTGTCTCCTCCCCAGGCAGTTGATCCGATATCGGTTCACATTGTTGGCGTGGGAAGAAGGCCAGGAGGTCTGCGAGTGCTTGGCTCCGCAGAGCTGTAGGATTCTTGATAGATAAACCGAATTCGGCCAATAGCAGCAACCACCGTGTGAGTCGGCCAGACAGGGCGGGACGCGTAAGCATGTAACGGAGCGGGTCAGCCTTGGTGACGAGTGTGATCTGATGCGCCAGAAAGTAATGTCTGAACTTCTGTGAGGCGTACACCAAGGCTAGACAGTGTTTCTCGAGCTCGGAGTAGTTGGCTTCGGGCCCTCTGATCACTCTACTGAGGTAATAAACAGGACGCTCGACACCTTCGACTTCTTGGGCAAGCAAAGCCCCGATGGATCTGGGTGTGGAAGTCAGGTAGAGTAGGAGTGGGATGCCCCGTTGTGGTACGACCATGGTTTGCGGTGACATGAGGACCGCCTTAATCTGTTCAAATGCTTGCCGTTGGGGCGCGCCCCAATTCCACGGTGCGCTTTTACGCGTCAAGTGTTGAAATGGCGTAATGAGCTCGGCCAGTGCGGGTATGAAGCGTCGGAGGTAAGAGACCTTGCCGAGGAAGCTCTTCAGTTGCTTTGTGTTCTTGGGGGGGGCATTTCTTGGATGGAGGCTGCTTTCGAGGGGTCAACGTCGATGCCCTGTCGACTGACCAAGAACCCGAGGAACTTGCCGGAGGAGACTCCGAAGGCACATTTCAATGGATTCATCCGCATGTTATACTGGCGGCAACGATCAAAGACCGCTTGAAGGTCGGTGAGGTGATCACTTTCCTTCCTGGATTTGATAATAAGATCGTCGACATAGTCTTCCACAGTACGGTGTATCATGTCATGGAATATTGCTGTCATAGCCCTTTGATACGTAGCACCCGCATTCTTGAGGCCGAAAGGCATAACTTTCCAACAAAAATTACCCATAGGAGTGCGGAAGGCTGTCTTGGCGCTGTCGTCGGGGTTCATGCGAATCTGATTATAACCTGCGAACCCATCCATGAAAGATAAAGTTTCATATCCGGCGGCGGCCTCCGTGAGCATGTCGATATTGGGTAGTGGAAACTCGTCCTTGGGGCACGCCCTATTCAAGTCCCGAAAGTCGATACAGACGCGGACTTGGCCATTCTTCTTTTGTACAGGGACGACATTAGCCAGCCAAATAGGGTGAGTGATAGGTTCGATGAAGCCTGCGCGCAGGAGGCGTTCAATCTCTTGCTTGATTTTCAATTCGAGCTCGGGGCGGAATGTCCGCGGGTGCTGTCGGCTAGGGATGGATCCGGTAGCAATGTTGAGATGGTGTGTGACTAAGGCAGGATCCAGTCCGGGCATCTCATTGTAGCTCCATGCTAAGACATCACGATACTCGTGCAGGAGGGAAACCAATTCCTCTCTTCGGCCGGGGGCGAGTTTTGTGCCAATGTAGGTGTGCCGCGGTTCTTCGCCCGGGTCGGCCAGGTTGATTTCTTCAATATCTTCAGCCTGAGGTCGAGGGCCATCCTCATAGCAAGGTGGTGCCGCGCCGGGGGTGAGGTCAGGATCTGGCTGGCAATGCTCGGCCGTGCGGCACCATTCAGTCTCTCCAAGGGGGTCGGGGTCGAGGGGGTCTGAGGAGGGACCGCCTGGAGCCCCTGCATACCGTCATAATTGATAGATGATCTTGCCGTCCTTGACGATACGTCGAAAGGCCGGCTCAGCCTTTTGCTTCTTGGACTTGGGGGAAGAAGGGGGGAATTGGTCGTGGCAGCAGGCGGAAGCGGTGGGGTTGACCCATTATTCTTGTTACTTCTCCCGGTTTTGTCCTTGGGAAGCTTGTCCCCGCACAGCTCATCCCAGGTCGGCAGCCTGGTAGAATGTACATGAGTAGCATTCTCCCCATCCTCGGCGAAATTAGTGAAGAAGGAGGCCTCGGCGAAATAAGACTCGGCGCATTCAAAGGGGGCTTTGGTTGCAGGGATTGTCATTGCTACCTCATGTCCCGTAGAACCGGCTACCAGCTTCACACATTGATGGTATGTTGAGGGAACGGCCTTGTTGTCGTGGATCCATGGTCTCCCGAGCAGGAGGTGAAAGGCAGACTCGCTGTCTATTACGTGAAAAGTAGTGTCGCGACGGACAGTTCCGACCATGAGGTCGATGGTGATATGGCCGAGGGTCGACTGAGGACCCTGTCCAAAGCCGGTAATATTGACGGGGTCACGGATGATTTTCCTTGGGGGAATGCCGGCCTGTTGCAGGGTGATGAGGGGTATGATGTTGATCGAGGCGCCGCAATCAACCAAGGCACGACGGAAGCCCGTGCCATTAACAGTACACTCTAAAAACAGCGGCCGATTGTGATGCTCGACCGGCGGCGAGTCTTCATCCGAGAAGACTAAGGCCGTAGAGGGGATGTGACGTAATTCAGCCTGGGCGGCGAAGCATTCGGGACCGAGGCCGGTGGTGACCTCGAGCAGGCAATTGGAAAGGTAAGTCCGGGCGGCGGGTGAAAACCCCATTTCATCAAAAAAACTTTTGATCTTCGTCATCTGTCGAAGGGGAGGCATCGACTGCTTAGCTGGAGGAGGCACGAGGGTCAGTGTGGGCTCTGCCGGGGCTTCGTGGATTACAGGCTCGACATGGTCAGTGACAGCCATAAGGGCCTGGTGCTCCCTACTGTTGCGATGCGGTGGGTAGGGATCTTTGCGCACATCGTTATTTTTCCGTAGCTGCAGGTCGCCCGACGCTACCTTCCTTGCAAAGATGGTTCGCAGTGCATTGCAATCTTTGAGCGGATGGCCAAGGGCTCGATGGAAAGGACAGTAGGTGGGCCTGGCCTTTTCTTCGTCTGTGATATTGGTCCGCATTGGTGGCAGTTGGAAATTTTTGTCATGCGCCACCCATTCGGCCAAGAGTTCCTTCACTGTATTCAGGTCACAGGGATAGTTAGGTGCGGGTCTTTGTTGCCTTCGCTTGTCGGAGCCTTGGTTCACATCTGGAAGCTGACGCTTGAAGCCTGCATAGTTGTTGTTGTCGTTGCTACGTTGAGTGATAGGTGCATCTGCTGAGGCCAACAGCGTACTTTGCGGTCGAGGCTTCCATGACTTGACAGGACCAACTGTCTCGTAAGTTCGTCGGGCTGTCTCCTTGAGGTGTCCCCATGACCTTAACTGTAGGTTCTCGATATGCACTCGGTAGACGTCAATCATATTTTTGATGCATATGGGAACCAACGTTTCGTCTTTGCTGAAATCTGTGCACTCAAGGCACTTAAGATGAAAACGATGCACATATTTATTCAAGTCTTCCCCCTGGTTCTGGCGAATGCCAGCAATATCAACGATAGTCACGCGCTCGGTCTCGTAATGAAATTTGTCTAAGAACAGCTGGACCATGTCGCCCCAGGTGTGGACGGTCCCTGCGGGGATCTGGTGATACCAAGTGTAAGCCAAGCCCGTAAGGGACTTGTGGAATTCTCTCAACTTTAAGCTGCTTCCTGTACCATACTGCTCCAAGGAGCCTGCGAACCTTGTTAGATGTTCACGGGCGTTTCCCTCACGTCCGTTGAAGAGCACAAAGTTTGGTTGCTTGTACTTGATGGGGTAGGGTGCGATGGCGATATCATTGGCGTACGGGGCGTGTCCGGTTAGACGGGTTGAGGAGTCCGGCTCGGAATTCCTCGACAGGCGACGGACAAGGGCTTCCAAATCTGACTGAGTGACATAGTTGGAGGATGGTGCCTCATTGCCGGTCAAGGGGTGATGACCGCCTGGTGCGTCGCGAGCCCCCGAGCCCCCAGATGGCACGGCTTGATGAACGGGGACATGGGAGGGTTGGTATGGTGCAGGTGCTGGCAGGGGCAGCTGTGCAGGGGCAAGTGTGGGTTGGCGAGACATGCCCATCACTTGGCCGGGGGTTTGGTGTTGCTCAACTGGATAGGGATTAGGTTCCATCTCGATGGAGTCATGCGTTTCGGAGGAGCTTCTTGCCGGCGTCAGATGAGATGGTGTGACAGCGGGGAGAATCTGCTGCAAGACTGGCCCGAGATCCGTGTGTAGCTTGCGGGGCGGCACTGCAGAAGGAGATATGTCGGCTACCGGCAGCGACGGTGTTGCGAGCCCTACCGCCAAGGGTCTAGATGTCCAAGGCGGCGGTAGTCGCGACACTGGGGCCGGGGCGATGTCAAAAGCTGGCCCCGGTCCTGAAGGCTGGATTGATGGAGCGGCCTGCTGTGAGGACAGGGCTTGTATGGATTTTTGCATCTCCATAATGGCGGCTAGTAGAGTGGTCTGTGAATCTTGCAGAGTGGTGATGGTTGGAGTGAGTTGCTGGATGGCTGCATTTACGAGCACTTGTACGTCGGGGGTAGTGGTCGGCAGCTGGTCTCGGAGCCGCGTGGCGCTAGTCTCTTCCTGATCACCGAGGTGGTGTTCTTGCATGGCGGGGTTGGGTCCTTGGCTGGTTGCCCTAGTAGCTCTCCGTTGCACAGGCATAATGCCTAAGTCCGGAAGGTATGCAAACCGCAATACGATGCTCACCTCCCCAGCGGAGTCGCCAAAATGATGGTGCCGAAAATGGTTCGATGATACGTGGAGGTGCCACAAAGGATGCGGTCTGAGTTGGCTTCCAGGTAGGCAACGTGGGAGACAGCAAGGACGGCGCAAGGGCCGAGGACAAGGCTCCCCAGACAGGTCGTGAGGGCTGGCAGTGCTGCGCAGGCAGGGTGACGATGAACAGGACCGACAGTCTACAGTCCGTGATGAGGGTATGGCGTCCAGGGTCCGTAGACGGGAGTTCAAGTATATTTCTCTCACTAGAATTCCAGAGAGAATGTCTCTTTTAGAGAGAGAAAGTGAAAAGTCCAAATGAGAAAAAGATCCTTGAAAAAGCTCCAAAGTCCACTATTTATAGGCAAAAATGTGCATGTGTCATAAGTTGACATGTGTCGCCCCCTGGGAACGACACGTCACCAGGGGGCCAACGCACTGACCCTTCGTTGGACTGCCGGTTCCTAAGTTCGTGCTGCCCTGCCCTTGCAACATCTCTCTGCCTGTCTGAGGAGACTGATCATGCCGCGGTAGCATGGTCAGAGTAGCCCGTTGCCCCAGCCTCCAGTCCAAGCCCTTACTGAATCCCACAGGTCTGGCAGCGGTGGGGAAGACCCGACGCCCAGCTGCCAGGTGGACTAGGCAAGATGCCCTTCCGAAGACCTGCTCCCGTCTCCGAGTGACCCGGGGGTCATAGTCCTTAGGGGTGCCGACGCGAGCCCCCAGTGCCAGAGCACGTAGGCTAGTCACGCAGGCACCCTGGCGGAGATAGTGTCCTGGAGGAGTAGCCTATCCCGTAAGCATATAACATGATTGCAGCGCATGGGGCGCGGTTGAGTGCGGGCGACGAGGGTCGCAGAGTGATCTCCGAGCGACGAGGGTCGTTGCGTGGATGGCGCGCGACCGTGAGCGACGGTTGTCATGGCGACAGAGCGGCCACAAGTGACGGTCATCGAGACTACGAGCGACGGTCATCGCGACGAAGGGGCACGGCCGAGAGCGACGGTTGTCGCGACTATGGCGGAGTGCGGCCGCGAGCGACGGTCGTCGTGACAATGGGGCACGGTCAAAGGTGACGGCGTCGGTGTTCAAGGCAGGTGGCCGACCCCCATGGGGTGGCCGACCCCCATGGGGTGGCCGACCCCCAAGGGAGGCCGACCCTTGGGGGAGGCCGACCCTAGAGGGAGGCCGACCCCCCCGAGGGTGGCCGACCCCTTGGGGTGGCCGACCCCCAAGGGTGGCCGACCCCTTGGGGAGGCCGACCCTAGAGGGAGGCCGACCCCCGAGGGTGGCCGACCCCCAAGGGAGGCCGACCCGCCGAGGGTGGCCGACCCCGAGGGTGGCCGACCCCTTGGGGTGGAAGGCACGCCGAAGTCGCTTCACGAATGGTTCACGTGACTTGAGCATGCGTTGCTTTGACCGGCCCTCGAGCGTTGAAAAGTTGACCGCTGACTGGGTGATGTGTCGTGCAAAGTGGGTCCCTTGGCGGGTCTTGGGGTGCGACCAGAATAGGGTATGAACACACTTATTACACCCACCTTCATAGTAACATTTGAAAGAGAAAATAGGATTTGACCTCGTCCTTCATTTCTTTTCTCCACCACCACTCACATTTGCACCCACCACCAAGCAACAATCACCAAAAAATTCACCACCACCTATGTGACCTTAGTAGTTATACCCGTTCTAGCGTCGCCGCCATCACTGTATCCAAACCAGTTCTACTAGAACGAGGACACGGAGTGAATACGAGACAACAGTCAAGAGTTTAATGCTTAAGTCAAAGTTTTTCTCTCTCGAGAACACTTTAAGATTTATAGTGAGAAAGTGAAATGTATAGAATGAGTTATGTTCTCCCAAAATAAAATCCCAAGTTCACTATTTAAAGGAGAAGGAAGAGTCATGTCATCAAGTGACATATAGTGCTACTTGGGAATGACACCTCGCCGAAGGGATCACAAATACCGATGTTCCACGTACTATTAGCTCATACACTCACTCGGCAAGCCCCGCACAAACTTCACTTTATTTGTGTAGGAAAACTGACTCATACCATGTTGGTGTGGGCATAAAATGCCATTGATCTAACTGCCAATCCAAAACCCTTACTAAGTCCCACAAGAAGATGTAAAAAACCTAACAGTGGTGGGAAAGGCTTTATGCCCAAATGCCAGGTGGATTAGGAATAATGCTCTCCGAAGACTTACTTGTGTCTCGGAATGACCCAGGAGTCATGGCTCTTAAAAGTGCTGATGAAGAGCACCTAGTACTAGAGCATGTGGACTAGCCATACAGACATCCTGATACAAAATTGTGTCCCAGGGTGAGTTGCCTATCCCGCAGTAAATCCTTGTGCCGGATCACTCAAAACGTGCCAAAGTAGTATCTCGGAGTAGTCGCCTACCCAATGAACAGAGATAGTGTCCTGGAGGAGTTACCTTCTAAACGAGCTGAGGTAGTGTACCAGATGAGTCACCTAACTGGTAGAAAATGAGTCCTCATGCTGAAGTACTTGGAATTCCTGGCAAAGATAGTCTTGATTGAGTTTCTTCTCTCGCGGTAAGTCCTTGTACTAGGGCACTCGAAGTGCGACTAGATAGTGTTCGACAAGATAATGTTTAGGAGGAGTTGCCTACCCGACGTCGAGGTAGTGTCTTGAAAGAATTGCCTACTCAACGTGTCAACGTACTGGTCCAAAGGACTTGCCGACCTGACGCGCCAAGGTAGTGTCTCAGAGGACTCATCTACCTTACGAAAAAGGATTTTTCATGCCGGAGCACTCAGAGCTCCCTAACGGAAATAGTGTCTGGGAGAGTCCCCTCCCTAGCGACAAGTCCCTATGCCGAAGCATTGGGTGCACGCCAAGATAGTGTCTAGTAGGATTCGCCTACCTAGCTGGCCGAGGTAATTTGCTGGATGAGTCTCCTACCTAACATAAAGGGGTCCTAATGCCTGAGCATTTAGAGCTCACTCAGGTAGGGTCCTGGGGAGTCACTTAATCTGAGGGATGCTACACATTGTAGAGAGTAGGTCAGAACATGTTTCATGACCAAAATAAGGTGCACATAGTGTAGGAAAAGATGCACGAACACCAGAGGAGTGGTACTATGATAGAGTGCTGGGGGTAACAACTGTCCTAAATGGCCAGTGCATAGCACAATAGGATGTGTACGGTGCTAGGGGCATGTTCAATGGAGATGGAAATGGCGTAGGGGTTGTGATCACTGAATGTTGTGCAGAAGAAAATTACAGTGTGACAATGCATGGCCTCGGCCTAGGGAAGCAGTGCCGGGGATCATATAATAGGAGGCAGTGCTCGGTGCGCGTGGTGATGGGCACGTAATGCAGAGATGCGCACGTTCGCAATACCGAGGGCACGCAACGCAAAGATGACACTCTCGTGAGTTGGATGTCACAATGCTTAGGTGCAAAACTGAAGGTCATGGAGCAAGGAGCCATGAAGAAGAGGAGAGACCAAGGGAGCGAGGGGAGGGAGCATCAAGGAAGGGCTGTGCCCCCCCCCCCCCCTCGAAGAAGCTTTGGCCCCGCCTCCTTCTGCAAGAAGGCGCTCTGTTCGTGCTCCATCGCCAAGCGGCATGCAAGTCAACTCCCTAGTCTAAAAAGGAGGTATGCCGATGCCAACATAGCATTTTTAAGAAAAAAAGTGTGTCATGTTACTTAGAGCGAATGCTTTGGGTTAACCAAATTGGTAACTTTGGAACTTGACTGTTAATATTTACTCACATGTTTGAGAGCTAGGAAGGGCTAGCGACAATGTCTTTTTCAAGAAACAGGTATTTAGAGGCACTGCACCTTATGATTAAATGTTTATATGTGATGCTCAAGTGCTGAAATCAGAAGTCACGACAAGAATTCGACTTGCAAAAAGATGTTTTAGTAGTGTTTACCATCCTAGAGAGGATGAAAGTTGGAGGTGTAGAGACCAAAAAAAAAACGAAGAAGAAGAAGAAAGGTGCAGAGACAAATAAAAACGAAGAAAGTTGGTATAAGGGAATACAGCCTGACATGTTAAATCATGATGTACATTGTTGGGCTCATTCTATAGCAGCTTAAACTTTTAGAGTAGATAGTAACTTAACATGGTATCAGAGCTCTGGTTTGACAAAGTCTTGGGTTCAATTTATCCTGCTACCATAGTTGGTCCCCCTTTATTATAGTGTAATTTCCACTCAATTTATTTGTGCACTTGGTAGTGGTGCACCTTGATTAGTCTATTCACGTGCAATTGGGTTGCACGTAACAGGGAGTGTTAAAGCATGATATACATTGTTAGACCCACTCTCTAACAGTTTAAGCTTACAAAGTGCAAATATATGATACAACCAAAGAGCTCTTTGGTCAACAAGAAGGCAGAAAGGAAGTTTCCCAGCTGTTAGGATTCAAGCTTCGTGGGCTCCCATTAAACAAGCATGATCATCGGAGAATCAAGCCGTGTTTCTTCATGTGCCTCGTTCTAACTCCAATTGGCTCTCTTTAAGATTCTTGTTTTGTGAAGGTTGCTTATTTTGGATGAGCCTTTTTTGCACATTTGTCCAGGAGAGAGAACTTCAAGTTCTGAATCTCGTAACGAGCCATATAAAATTACAGTTCCAACCGTGACAAAAAAAAGGAAGACAAAAAAAATTACTCTAAATCTCGCACCAATGGTGGCTACGATACGTAAATAACTTGTTTGTCTCAAGGAGGTTGCGTGCTTCAGGGGCCTGGAAAGTCGGTTGTCTCAACTCTTAAGCTTGGTTGGATGGGTAGCTGTGGGGCGTTTCCTCGTACTGTCTCTCTTTTTTTCTTTGAGTAAGCGTCGCTTCTTTTGATTAATGGCTTGGAGAGAATCTAAGTTACCTTCTGCTACGCTTTATGCCGCTCATATTTCAATAAAGTTCTTCATTATTACTCAAAAGAAGACAGATGTAGGAATTGTTTATAATAGTAAAATCAGCATAAAAGAGTCCCAGTTTGATATTTTTCTATTAAGTTGTTTCACACTTTCCTTCTTGTTATAATCTAAAGTCAATCCTCTCTCTGCTGACATTCTGGTTCTGGTGCATTTCCAAAGGTTTCCTCAACTTTATGATAGCTGTATCTCTGTTTCTGGTGCATTTTTAAAAGACACTTTGAAACGGAATGTCTACATTGAAAATCAGGTAGTTGAACGGATTCAATTCTTCAAACCCCGTCGTGGGATTTTATAACATAATAATATGGGGGCAGTGCTAACTGAAACTAGTAAAAGCTTGGACAAGGTATTGACCATAGGTCAAGCACCAGCCAACTTCTACAATCTTAACCAATTGAAGTCAATCGACTCCGGTATAACCGAGCCGCTGGGCTGATATTATTTGATACAGTAGCGATGGTTAGAAGTTAACAGATCCATTCAAGTAAGAATACGGTATTGACTGGCAAGAATGTTGCAGGAAACGGAAGATTAACAAGAATGGCAACAGTAATCTGCATCCATTTCTTCAGAGTGCTGCTTTAGCTGCCGTCTTGGCTTCCTCTAAAAGCGCATCCGGAACCTATAACATAAAAATTACAATGTCTTAGCACTTCGCGCGTCTTTTTCATCACCAGCAATATTATCAACTAGTTGCAGGTTACACGCAACATCATCAACTAGTATGTTAAGGAATAATAAATCTGAATAAAAGGTGAGTGCAGAGGTGGTGAGAAAATGGAGAAGCAGGCAATTTTGTGACATACCTTTCTTACCATTATTAATTGTTAATCGGAGAAGTTATTTTGGACAAAACTGGAAGTCAAAAGGCATCAGCATAGGGTACAGGCAAAACTGTAAAGCAGGAATATCGAGTCTAATTCACCAATCACTAGTCTAAAAGTTTAATTGGAGTATCTTTCATTTCAAATACTGAAATTTTGTTGTTCGGAACATTAAAAAAAGGCGTTGGAATTGAATTTCATGAAATTTGACTGGATTTGTACTACAGCGTAAAATCTGATAAAAAATAGTCGAATTTCATGAAATTTGAATTTTACTTGAGTTAAAAGTAATTATTTACATATCTTACCCTTTTCTGGATCTCTCCAACAATGAAGCCACCACCACTGTCTTCATTGCAGCTACTGCTACACCACTTTTACCACCACCACGGACCCCACTTTTACCACCACCATGGGCACCACTACTTCCACCACCACTGCCACCATCGCCACCACTACCATCACTGTCACCACTACCACCATCGCCACAACCGTTGCCATTGTCATTGCCACCACTATTGTCACCACCACTACTACCATTATTGTCACCACCATTACCACCGCTACCACCATAGCACTTTTACTACCAGCACACTACTGCCATCACCACCACCACTACTGTCACCGCCGCAACCATCGCCGCCCCCACTGTTACCACTACCGCCACCCCCAACCGCCGCACCACTATTGCCACCAACACCGCCGCCACCGCCAACACTACCGCCGCCCCCGCCCCACGTGTATTACCACCACGGGCACCACTACTGACACAACCACTCCCCCTCGGCGCCGCCGCCACCACCACCATGTGGTGGCACTAGCACGCTTGAAACCACTTACCATAATTCGTTTTTCATCGTAAGTCAAAGATATAATTGTCAAAAAATTATTACATTTTCATTTCCTTTGTTCTCCAAAAAATAAGAATTCTGTGACTTGAATTCCCTTCTATTCCAAATAAAAAAAAAAGTGAATTGAATTCCAAATCCAATTCTGAATTTAAAATCCAAATCCTATAAAATTGTTTCCAAACAGACTTTTAAGGATTTACCAATGCTTGTGAAGAGTTATAACACTAGGAACGGTACTCCTGCAATACTTACAGGATCATTAAAAAAACCCACTAAACCAACACTCTAAACAACTGCAGAGGGAACTAAACTTGGCATAAGAGAGGGCTACACATGATTTGCCCCAAATTTGCAATTGCAAGCTTGATTGGGAAGAACCATCAACTTTAAGAGAAAATGGTACGGACACCATTGCCAATGGTGAGCGGGGACGAAAGAGAGGTCGGTTGATGCTGCCGAATCAACCCAAGGGCACTAAAAGTACGAAACCACCGCCAATCTAGAACAAAACCACCGCAGAACAACTCATCCAGCATTGACTTCTACCAATCTCAGACTGGTAGCACAGCACGCATGCACAGATGGAGAAACTACCAATCTAACCCAGCGATACGCACCAACGACAAAGCAAAGTTGCCGAAACTCATTACCGCTGCCAAGTCACAGATCCAATAGCAACTCCACAATGGTTGGAGCAAGGTTGCATTCATCACCCTACACAGCCACGCAGGAACCTTATGCACTGGCTGCCCTTTCTTTGTTTGGCAAAAACGAACCAGAATAGAATTGCTACCAAGCTCTGCCTTTTCTTTAGAAGCCAAATCACTAGAACGAATTGCGAGACACAAAAGGGCAAAAGTGAACCAAAACCAGAAAAATCTTGAATGCACATAAGATTTGACCATAGTAGATCCAATCTAGCCAAAACAAAAACAAAGAACAGAGTGAATGGCATGATGCTGTCCCCAGTCTTGCGCACACTCCAACGACCTGTCTGGCTACAATTATCGCTATTTTCATTTTCTCCAAATTCAAGTTGTGCTGCTTGGTTACGCTTGTTATATTCGGTTTTGGAAAACACCAAATGCTTTACAGACATATTCTTGGAATTTACTTCACTTCATATAAACATGTTAAAAATAATTTTCAAACAACATAGAGGTGTTTTACAACTCCATCTTCGCAATTCTGAAAATGGTATCCAGACTTGTCAATACATGTTTTCAGTTGCTACTGGAAAGGCATCTTTTCAATATTTTCAAAAGCATGAAAATGAAAACACAAAAAATGGTAATCGAAGGGTGTTAACGACTCTCACGCCAGCTCTTGATACCATATCAAGCTTATTGATAATAGGACAAAAAGAAAGATCCGAATGGAGCTTATTCAATAACCCCGTAGTACTACAAACTACCTTACCAACTTCTAGAATATTCAATTTTGTTCTCTAACATCGTATATAGACCCACCAACGATGACGACAATGTAAATCTATCTTCTTCACCCTAGTCGAGCTCTAAGTGTATACAGTAGCGATGTGGGTGCATTACCAGTGATTTGCGAGTGTACTGGCCTCTGGTCGGGTATCTTCCTTTCCCGAGGCTGTGACCTATTTTACGTAGCAACTTGATACCGAGCAGGGGGATTTTGTCTTTTAGCAACATATATTGAGGGTCTAAACGGAAAAAAAAGCGACAATTAAAAGAGATGCATAGAGGCAATATGCAAAGAGTACTGAAACATGTTTTTGGGAACAAATACCACGCAAAGAACTGAAAAAGATTCCCAGAAAACCTCTTTTTGGAGAACATTAACCAACCACCCTTTCGTTCTGAAAAGAGAATTAAAACAGGAAACCAAAATAAAAATAGGACCTGTTAACCAATAGGGGGCGGCTAAGGGTCTTAACCATAATAAGGCGGATATTTTTTACCTTCTGATGCTGGCGGTTCATCGCAGACCCAACTCATTTCCAATTCAAAAGGCTTGTCCTTGGCTCCGTCATGTACTCCATATATTCTGATTAAGAATACCACAATATTCAAGCTGTCAGGCTCAGAGAAAAAGGAAAACGGAAATGAGCAGGAACATCAGATATTATAATCTGTAAACGGAGATAATTTTATGTAGCCCAAAATAACTAACAACAAGATAACTACTATGGGTGACCACACCGAGCTCACACTTTTTAAATTTGAAATGAAATTTCAAGTGAAGGACTCTCTGATTTTAAAGTCTATTCAGGTATTCATGTAATCTCGAAATTACTGGAAATAACATGCTGGGTTAGGTGACACGCATTGCTGTGTGCAAATTAGAGTCGATTGCAGGCATGGTTTCAAAAAACGGCCTATCAAAACCGCCGATATGTAACGGATTTTCAGCCCTCCTACACCGTTACACGCGATATCAAAGCAGTATCGGCATTACACGCGATATCACAGCAGTATCGGCATTACAGTACCGCTACGGCCGTAACACCGATAAATACTGTTACGTACCGTCACACAGGATTTGAAATCTGAGATTTTTGTCTCCATCCAAGAATTATTGGAGAATCTCCTGACTCCTGCATCTCCTTTTCCAATCAACTATTGCGCAAAACTACAAGTTCAATTACTGTAGGCTTGTGAGAGGAATCTGCTTTCTCAATCCAAACTCTCTCTCTTCTCTCTATAAATTCCTCTCCACTGCAAGCACCAATCTACACAAATAAAAAACATACAAATCAGAAACAAAGAAAGAATCGGCGTGTAGAAGAACGAAGGAGAGCACAAAGAACTGAAGAACGAAGGAGTGAAGGACTGAATGAGAACACCGAGCACGGCTGCGTCGGCGTTCGGCTGTCCCCGGTCGTTGAGTCACCTAGGCGGCTGGACGGTTGACTGGTTGGGTGTGTGGCCGTGACGCCATGTCCTACTTTTGGGGGGGGGGGGGGGGGGGGTGTCGCACTGCCGCGGTGGACGTGGGAGACTCAGAGTCGGTGGAGCCATGGGACTGTGCGAGTCGTGGGAGTCCAGGTTAGTTTCCCAAAGAGAGCTTTACAATAAAACGAGTCAAATAAATTACATATATTTATGACTTATGAATTCTGCACTTTTGTTTATATTAGGTTTTAGTACTTCTGTTTATTGGTTGGTTTTCTCTTATTTGCTTTTAGAATTCAAGTGTTTAATTTTAACTTAAGCTTTTAAATTAACAAAACTTATTTTAATTATTAGTAATTAATAATGTCTTAGTACTTATTTTATTTTAATATTTATAATCTGGTTTGACTTGTGATAGATGGCTGGACGAGTGAGTGTATTTAGGTTAATTTTTAACTTCAGTTTATTTAGAGATATGTGGTTGGTTGGACACCGATGATCAATTATAAGTGCGTGGGCTTTATAGTTTGGACTTTGGAGCCTGAACTTTTGATTAGTTTTTTAATACTATAGATTTGAGAATTGAGTTTTATTTTGGTTTGGGCTATTGGTTTAGTACATCAGTTTAGGCTCTAGGTTGTGACTTCGGCCTTAGTTTGGTATAATTGGAGATGTCAATGGGCCGGCTTGAGCAGGCTTGCCAATGGAGAAAACTGGTCGGGGTCAGGCTTAGAAAGTGGGGAACCTATCCTGGCCGGGCCAACTTTGCAGGATATTTAGGCCCAGTCCAAGCCTAGGCCCAATATTTAGGGCTGGGCTTGGGCCAATCTGGGGCCTGAAAAAAAAAGAATTATTTTTTTTCAAAAATTCTTCTTATTCATTTTTAATTTTGCGAAGGAATTAAATTGAAGATAAATAGACCCTCCTCCTTTTGTTCGGGTTTGAGACCGATTGGCAGGCGAAGTTATATATAGGAGTTAATCCGTTGACCTCGCGGATAACTTGGCTTAAGTTACCCATGCGATCTAACTGTTCATACGTGATCCGTGGACGGTCCATATCTTCTTTTTTTTTTTACATTTTTAAGTCCGTTCGCTACATCATGTAGCGGACGATTTTTTGACAAAAATAATCTCCAGCTCCATCCGCTACGTTATATAGCAGACGAATAGGTAGTACTTTGTTTTCTCTTTCTCTCATTAATTTTCTGACATATCTTCTCTCTCCATCTCCCCCCTTTCTCTCATTAATACTCGTGTCAACTTGTTTTTCTTTCTCTCTCTTTTCTCTCACCACTTTTTTGTTCTCTCTCTCTCTCTCTCTCTCTCTCATCCTCATCTGAGTTTTCTACCCAAGTATGAGAAGTACTCATGCCCCTAACATCAATCAATTGCTTAATATTAGCATTGTAGATCAAAAGCCCAAACTGGTTGAGTTTAAGCTAAACCTTGCCAAAAACCTCTTCCTTGAATTCCTTAGTGCCTTTGAAAACCTCCTCCATGGTCATAGAAGTAGCAAGAACATGTGTTTCTCCCTCAATGATACCTTGAACAAGCTCTTTCACGTCGTGGGACTCACGATCATGGTGAGAGAGAAGTTAATATTTCCAGAGGCTTTCCTCGTCATCAACTCGTGGCCCAATGGTGAAAACAACAAGTAGGACGAATGAAAGCTTTTGGGCACTCATGGCATTGACTTCAAAGCTGTAATTGACATGTAGTTTGCTCAGCAGCGCTGCCAATGTTTGCACTGTTGGGCAAACTCACTATCGATCGTGCACCTGCGACACAACCGATGAACAGTGCGGGATCTTTTTTGCCTCTCAGACCTGAGGACTTCGCTAAAAAGAAAAACTATCTGATGATAATATACTGAATTGATCCAAAGATAATGCATCCACCGAAATTACAAAGACAATTCTTACAGTACATCATGGAGAGGGCTATAGAAGATACCCCAAATAATTGGCATCAGTGGCTATCAAAAGTTCTTTGGGCATTCCGGACTTCCCAAAGTCTAATACAGAGGTAACTCTATATGCCTTGACATACGGGCATGACCCTGTATTACCTATGGAAATAACGGTAAGATCTTTATCAGTAGCTATGCAAAATAGCATTCCAGTGACAGAATATAATGAGGCTATGGCAATTGAGTTGGAAGATCTAGACGACCATCGTTTGGACGCCTTAGATAGATTGCATGCTCAAAAACTAAAGGTAAGTAGATCTTACAACTGAAGAGTTTTGCCGAAAACGTTTCAAGAAAGAGAGTTAGTTTGGAAAACTATCTTACCTATAGGATTAAAGGATCCAAAATTTAGAAAATGGTCACCAAACTGGGAAGGACCTTTTCTAATCCATAAAGTTTTAAGAGGCATAGCATATTGGTTATATTGTTCGAAGGACAATTGCATGCCAAGCCTATTAACGGTCGATCTGTCGAACCAATCGATAAAGAATCCCATACATTATAGAAACTATGTTCGTTGTATTGTAAGAACTGTCTTTGTAATTTTAGTGGGCGTATCGTCTTTGGATCAATTCAACATCTTATTATCAGTTAGTTTTCCTTTTTAGCGAGTCCTCAGGCCCGAGAGGCAAAAAAGATCCCGAACTATTCAACGGTTGTGTTGCAGGCGCACGATCGATAGTGAGTTTGCTCAGCAGCGCAAACACATGTGTAACATCAAAGACCATGCATGACTAGCCTGGCTGTATGAATTCCTTCTTTGCGAGCTTTATGTCTGCAATACCAGCCCCAGTGATCACCAGGAGCTCAGATGCATTTGCCACTTTGTACCACATCTTGTCTCGTATTTTTACAAGTGAGGAAGAATGCAAGAAGGGGTTTACATTAGCACAAACAAGATGTAGGGACACAAAGATACAACGTACATGTTTTTTAGTGATAAAGGAAAAGGAAACTGATTTAATTAACAAATCAGAGAGTTTAGTACACCATTGATAAACACATATTAGTGATGAGAGAAAATAAAAAAGTGGTGAAAGAGAGAGGAAGATGAGAGAGAAAACAAAAAAGTGGTGAGAGAAAAGAGAGAGAAAGAGAAATAAGTTGACACGAGTATTGATGAGAGAAAGAGGGGGAGAGAGAGACGAAGAGAGAGAGAGAGAGAGAGAGAGATATGTCAAAAAATTGATGAGAGAAAGGAGAGAGAAAGTACTGCCTACTTTGTCAGAAAATTAATGAGAGAAAGGAGAGAAAAGATCTGGACCGTCCACAGATCGCATATGGACGGCAAGATCGTGAGAGCAACTTAACACAAGTTGCCCGCACCGTCAACGGATCAGTTATATATATATATATATATATATATATATATATATATATATAGATATATGTGAACCGGAAATAAATTATAAAACTGAGTTAGACAATAAAATTGATAAAGCATTGGAAGAAATAGAAACTATAAGACAAAAAGATTATAATCTTTTAGAAGAAGCTAATCTAAATAATCTTTTAGAAGATGTTAATCTAAAAGAAGAAGAAGAATTTTTAAAAAATATATATCTAGAAGAAATAAGTATAGAAGAAGAATTTTTAAACAATTATGAATTATATTCGCTTGACCGCCATTCTTTTTGTCAAAGTCTTGCAATAAATCTAAAATCATTTGTGCTGTCTGTCTCTTGAAAGCGTCTACTTGAAGGTTCCGTTTCTTCGCATCCTTGAGCGCCTTGCGTCTTTTTTCCATTTTTCCCAAACGGACAGGGGTCTCAGGATTTGATAAGTCTTTACCAGCTACCTGTGGGGCTGGACTAGTAGCTCTTTCTCCCGAACTAATAGGATTTTCAGAAATTTTGAGTAAATTTCCAACTGTCACAGGACTTGATTTGTCTTTACCTGTTGCCTGTAGAACAGGACTAGCTACGCCTTTAACTCCGGACGTAGAGGATTGTGTGGACTTGGATCTTACTGGTATCATATATATATATATATATATATATATATATATATATATATATATATATATATATATATATATATATATATATATATATATGGAAGCTGATCTCTGTCTACCGGTGGAGAAATTGTTATTTCTCCACCATAAATATAGCCGTCCATGTGTACTCGTGGACGGCTCGATGTGTTTTTTTTCTTGAAAAAGTTACAACCGCTACTCTTTCATGCGGTTACAAAATTTGACAATAATGCCCCTGAACCCCAACCCAAAAAAGACTAGCGGTTGAGGGCCCACAAGAAATGCCCCAACCACAACAAAGTGTTGCGATCTATTGTTGCCCCAACCGCAACACTTTGTTGCGGTTGCAATGATTGCATGAAGCCCTCGACCGCAACAATGTGTTGCGGTTGGTATTCCCCCCCTTTTGTCCTTTTTCCCTCCCCCCGGCCCCCACCCCCCCTTTACGTGTCCTTTGCCCCCGCCCCCCTCCTTTTTTCCTTCCCCCCCAATGTCCTTTTTCCTGTCCTTCCCCCCGCCCCCCATGTCCTTCTTCCACAAATGCAGCTCAAAGCCGGACAGTTTTCTACAATTTTTTTCTTTCACAGCCTTTGACTGCACTCATCTCACTGCTCACTCACGGATCCATTTTTTTTCTCTGTCTTCTTTCTTTTCTCTCCCTCACTTTTCTCTCTTTATAATCCGTTCACCCCGACTCTTTCTCGATAGAGCCCTTTCTTCCACTCTCCATCATCTTTACCCAACTCTCTTTATACTCCATATCTCACCTACATAATTTCCACGACAATACAAACAAAAAAAGTTTACCCTAGAAGATCGGTGGATGTTTCTTTAAATATATAAAGTAATTCAATGTTAATTTCAAATTGTTCTTACCAATGGATTGTTTAAATTGTGTTATGCTTAAATTGTTCTTACCATAGTCTAAAATTCGTGTTTTTTGAGAGTTTGAAATTATGGATTGAACTAGCGTTTATTAGCGAATATTAATGTGAATACGAAACGTAATTGTCGCTAAAGGTGAAAAGTTAATTAGACAGTTTTTCACGAATTTATAAAAAAATAGTTAGAACTAGATTTTGCCAAAGTGCAGAAAAGATACCCCAGTTATTTTTAAAAGATCTATAGGAAAAAGTTTCAAATTTTTCCAAAGACTGAAAAATGGGTTAACTGATACGGGGAACCTTGTAACTTTGCAGTGTAATTTAAAATATCAAGCTAGCGCAATTTCGCCCGAAACTTTTATGAGAACCCTAGGATGTTGGGAAGTTCCATTTCCCAGGACTTCGGGCCATTCTGAAATCGTTAGCTATTTTTTTGGCCGAACAGGCTTTTAAGCGCTCGATCCGGATACCGGTTCGGAATTTTTGGGCGAAAAATCCGTAAAATACTTTTTAGATCAATAATGAATTCAGGAAGCTTAAAATAGCATTTCAAAGTACTTTTGAGATTTTTTTATGCCAGGGGCATTTTGGTAATTTGCCACCCCGAGAGGGGTATTTTGGTAATTTTATAATGTTAAGTTTTTCAAATGACTTTTTAGTCCAGAAATGAAAGTAAGACACCAGAAAGGTTTTTTTGAAGCTGATTTGGGGCGTTAGGGTGATAATGAACCCCCAGGGGTATTTCGGTAATTTGCCGCTCATCGGGGGTATTTTGGTGGGGCGATCGCTGCTAGAGGGTATTTTGCATAAGTTGGGAGTATTTTGGTATATAATTGATGTAATACATTTAAAAAGTAGTTTTAAAACGGTTTTGAGGTGTTGGTGGTGTAGCGGCCATCAGGGGTATATTGGTAAATTGTCACGTTGGCGCTAAATTTTAGAGAACGCGCGTAATTAAGCGTTGGGAGTGGTGGGAAGTGAGCAATGGTGTTAATACATTGAAATAATGAGATAATGACTATTGCTAAGGAGTTGGTAAGCTAGGTTAAAGATCTAGTTATAGTTTTGGAATGTAAATATTATGGACGCTAAGTTGGTTTACGATTATATTTTGTTCTTAGAGATATGGATTTCAACCCCGGACCTCATGATACATCAATCCTATACGATGAAAATGACCACGTCGCGAGGCACGTATATGACAGTGTCGATAGGGGTGTTTTGAAAACAATTCAAAGCACAAGTCACCTCGAAGAGTGGGTACTAAACGTCGAACAAATACAAATATTACACCGTCAAAATTTATCTATGTTCACCGATTGTGGGATTTGGTCTCGGCACGACGATTGCCTTATATCCGCTCTAGTTGAACGATGGAGGAGCGAGACGAACTCATTTTACTTTCGGTTTGGTGAAATGACTATTACATTAGAGGACGTCGGATTTATACTTGGAATCCTATGTCACGGCAGACCCATTACTTTGAGCAAAACGTCTGCATCCATAGCGAAGATGGCTAGGCAGTATTTTCTGGGAATTCAGAGGGAAGCTCTTACAACAAACGACATCAAACTTAAATGGCTGAGAGAGCAGTATGGCGTGCCACCGGAGGAATACACTCCTCACGATTTAGTGACGTATACGAAGGCATTCCTTTTGTATATTATTGGAGCTATATTACTTCCGACGCATTCAAAAAACACGGTGCATCCGAAGTATATGGTGTTCTTGGAGGATCTTGAAGAGGTATACTCGTATTCGTGGGGTTCAGCTGTCCTTGCGCACCTATATCGAGCACTGCACAGAGCTACGAGAAAGGGTGCCAAGTCTATTGTCGCCTGCCTCACTCTATTACAGGTTTAAGCATTTATTTTCTTGGTTGACGTGTCAATATATTCATGCATTAATTACTAATTCTAGATAATGTTTGCATTCATAGGTTTGGTCTTATGAGAGGCTACCCATGGGTCGTCCACAACCGCGGGTAGATTCCGATGAGACGTGGCCTAGGGTGTGGGCCTGGGGGCCTACGACCAACCGGAGGAGACTGGTAGACCCTCACCACCATCTAAAGTTCTATCGGGGGGAACTAGAGATACTCAATGCATCCCAGGTGATGTGGCAGCCATATGGCAATGTGATGCATCGGTTGGATGAATGGTGTTGGCAACTTCCGGTGTCGTACGTGCTGGCAGGTTTGGTTCGGGTGCCGCTTATTCACTTCGAAGTATGTGAGTTTTAGATGCCCGATCGAGCTATGAGGAAAGTTGGCGGTCTACAAGGGATACCAAAACCCGTTGTAGACATGCGGCCATATAGGAGTGGTCGAGGGCCGAACTTTGAGGTGCCTGATGCCTTGAATTTGTTGAGCGACGAGGTGCAACAGTGGAATACTTGGCAAGAAACATATGATAGCCTTGTATCGCTGAAGGCCGACAGCATCAGTATTGTGGAGTACCTGCAATGGTTTCTCAAGGTGACGCGCACGAGGGTGAATCCCCCTTCCCAGGTGAGGAAGACATCGTATGCGCCACGTGAGATCTATGACCAGGTCTGGGCATTGAACATTGTAAGTCATGCTAGTGTTGTTTCAATTTTTATTTGCGCACTTTATCGACCATGCCTGAAATGATTAGCCATATTTTTTATGCATGTTTTTTAGGTTGACCAGGGCACTAAGGTGTTCTAGCAGCTTTGAGGGGTTTGACTGGTTTGTCCCGCAGGCTCCTGACAATCTGAAAAGGTCCATTGATAGGTACAAGACTAAAGTTTACAACTTTAGTCTTGCGTACCGGGGTTACCAAGGGGAGCCATCTAGTCGCTTGCCTCCGGATGCGTACGACTCTCAGCCCCAGAGTCAGGTCCATTTTATGAATTTTGGCAAAATTCGAGACAAATTGTTTTTTTTTGTTTTCCTACGACGTGGTCTCGAAGGGATGCCTTGATGTTTAGATATAGGACGTGCGCGAATAGGCGCGTCGTAGGAAAACAAAAAAAAACAATTTGTCTCGAATTTCGGCAAAATTCATAAAAATGGACCTGACTCTGGGGCTGAGAGTCGTACGCGTCCGGAGGCAAGCGACTAGACGGCTCCCCTTGGTAACCCCGGTACGCAAGACTAAAGTTGTGAACTTCAGTCTTGTACCTCTCAATGGACCTCTTCAGATTGTCAAGAGCCTGCGCGACAAACCAGTCAAACCCTTCCAGCTGCTTGAACACCTCAGTGCCCTGGTCAACCTAAAAAACATGCATAGAAAATATGGCTAATCATTTCAGGCATGGTCGATAAGGTCCGCAAATAAAAATTGAAACAACATTAACATGACTTACAATGTTCAATGCCCAGAACTGGTCATAGATCTCACGTGGCGCATACAATGTCTTCCTCACCTGGGAAGGGCGATTCACCCTCGTGCGTTGCACCTCGTCGCTCAACAAATTCAAGGCATCAGGCACCTCAAAGTTCGGCCCTCGACCACTCCTATATGGCCGCATGTCTACAGCGGGTTTTGGTATCCCTTGTAGACAGCCAGCTTTCCTCATAGCTCGATCGGGCATCTAAAACTCACATACTTCGAAGTGAATAAGCAGCACTCGAACCAAACCTGCCAGCACGTACGACACCAGAAGTTTCCAACACCACTCATCCAACCGATGCATCACCTTGCCATATGGCTGCCACGTCACCTGGGATGCATTGAGTATCTCTAGTTCCCCCCGATAGAACTTTAGATGGTGGTGAGGGTCTACCCGTCTCCTCCGGTTGGTCGTAGGCCCCCAGGCCCACACCCTAGGCGACGTCTCATCAGAATCTACCCGCGGTTATGGACGACCCATGGGTAGCCTCTCGTAAGACCAAACCTGTGAATGCAAACATTATCTGGAATTAGTAATTAATGCACGAATATATTGACACGTCAACCAAGAAAATAAATGCTCAAACATGTAATAGAGTGAGGCAGACGACAATGGACTTGGCACCCTTTCTCGTAGCTCTGTGCAGTGCTCGATATAGGTGCGTTAGGACAGCTGAACCCCACAAATACGAGTATACCTCCTCAAGATCCTCTAAGAACACCATATACTTCAGATGCACCGTGTTTTTTTAATGCGTCGGAAGTAATATAGCTCCAATAATATACATAAGGAATACCTTCGTATACGTCACTAAATCGTGAGAAGTGTATTCATCCGGTAGCACGCCATACTGCTCTCTCAGCCATTTAAGTTTGATGTCGTTTGTTGTAAGAGTTTCCCTTCGAATTCCCGAAAAATACTGCCTAGCCATCTTCGCTATGATGCAGACGTTTTGCTCAAAGTAATGGGTCTACCGTGACATGGGATTCCAAGTATAAATCCGACGTCCTCTAATGTAATAGTCATTTCACCAAACCGAAAGTGAAATGAGTTCGTCTTGTTCCTCCATCGTTCAACTAGAGTGGATATAAGGCAATCGTCGTGCCGAGACCAAATCCCGTAATCGGTGAACATAGATAAATTTTGATGGTGTAATATTTGTATTTGTTCGACGTTTAGTACCCACTCTTCGAGGTGACTTGTGCTTTGAATTGTTTCCAAAACACCCATATCGATACCGTCAAATACATGCCTCGCGACGTGGTCATCGTCATCGTATAGGATTGATGTATCATGAGGTCCGGGGTTGAAATCCATATCTCTAAGAATAAAATATAATCGTAAACCAACTTAGCGTCCATAATATTTACATTCCAAAACTATAACTGAATCTTTAATCTAGCTTACCAACGCATTAGCAATAGTCATTATCTCATTATTTTAATGTATTAACACCATTCCTCACTTCCCACCACTCCCAACGCTTAATTACGCGCGTTCCCTAAAATTTAGCGCCGACGTGACAATTTACCAATATACCCCCTGATGGCCGCTACACTACCAACACCTCAAAACTGCTTTAAAATTACTTTTTAAATGTATTACATCAATTATATACCAAATATTTCCTCAGAAAATTTTAAAGGGGATGAGTTACCAAAATACCCCCAACTTATGCAAAATACCCCCGGCAGCCATCGCCCCACCAAAATAACCCCGATGAGCGGCAAATTATCGAAATGCCCTCGGGGGTTCATTATCACCCTAAGGCCCCAAATCAGCTTCAAAACAACCTTTTAGGTGTTTTACTTTCATTTCTGGACTAAAAAGTCCTTTGCAAAACTTAACATTATAAAATTAGCAAAATATCCCTCTCGGGTGGCAAATTACCAAAATGCCCCTGGTATCAGAAAATCTCAACAGTGCTTTGAAATGCTATTTTAAGCTTCCTGAATTCATTCTCGATCTAAAAAGTATTTTACGGATTTTTCGCCCAAAAATCGCGAACCGGTGTCAGGATCGAGCGCTTAAAAGCCTATTCGGCCAAAAAAATAGCTAACGACTTCAGAATGGCCCAAGTCCTGAGAAATGGAACTTCCCAACATCCTAGGGTTCTCATAAAAGTTTCTCATGAAATCGCGCTATCTTGATATTTTAAATTACACTTCAAAGTTACAAGGTTCCCCGTATCAGTTAACCCCTTTTTCAGTCTTTGAAAAAATCTAAAATTTTTCCCTGATATAGATCTTTTAAAAATAACTGGGGTATCTTTTTTGCACTTTGACAAAATCTAGCTCTAGCTATTTTTTATAAATTTGTGAAAAACTGTCTAATTAACTTTTCACCTTTAGCGACAATTACATTTCGTATTCACATTAATATTCGCTAATAAACGCTACTTCAATCCCTAATTTCAAACTCTCAAAAAACACGAATTTTAGACTATGATAAGAACAATTTAAGCATAACACAATTTAAACAATCCATTGGTAAGAACAATTATGGTAAGAACAATTTGAAATTAACATTGAATTACTTTATATATTTAAAGAAATATCCATCGATCTTCTAGCGGTTATCCACTGATCTTCTAAGGTAAACTTTTTTTGTTCGTATTGTTGTGGAGATTATGTAGGTGAGATATGGAGTATGAAGAGAGTTGGGTAAAGATGATGGAGAGTGGAGGAAAAGGCTCTGTCGAGAAAGAGTCGGGGAGAACAGATTATAAAGAGAGAAAAGTGAGGGAGAGAGAAGAAAGAAGACAGAGAAAAAAAATGGATCCATGAGTGAGCAGTGAGATGAGTGCAGTCAAAGGCTGTGAAAGAAAAAAATTACAGAAAACTGTCCGGCTTTGAGCTGCATTTGTGGAAGAAGGACATGGGGGGGGGGGGGGGGGGGGGGGAGGACAGGAAAAAGGACATGGGGGGGGGGGAAGGAAAAAAGGAGTGGGGCGGGGGCAAAGGACATGTAAAGGGGGGTGGGGGCCGGGGGGAAGGAAAAAGGACAGGGGGAATACCAACCGCAACACATTGTTGCGGTTGAAGGCTTCATGCAATCATTACAACTGCAACAAAGTGTTGCGGTTGGGGCAACAATAGACCGCAACACTTTGTTGCGGTTAGGGCATTTCTCGTGGGCCCTCAACCGCTAGTCTTTCTTGCTGTTGTGGTTCAGGGGCATTATTGTCAAATTTTGTAACCGCATGAAAGAGTAGTGGTTGTAACTTTTTCAAGAAAAAAAAACACATCGAGCCGTCCACATTTCAGAGGAAAAACAGCGCTATAGAGGATCGATTTAGAGAAGATATGGCAGAAACTGGAAGATGATGAGTTTTTTTTTTTTTTTAAATTCAAAATGCCGGGGTGACCTAAACAAATTCTAAAAATATGATAGATGGATTGTTCTAAAAGGATTTCCTAAGATGTTCCAGTTAGGCCAAAAAACTCAGGGCATGCGTTAGTCCGCGGGATTTACAACGCCATCACTCGGCTTACTACCCTATGACTCGCTCCCACTCTTGTTTAAAAACCTATCAAGTAGTCCTAAGTTGTCCTTCTTTGAAAAATCAATGGTAGCATAAGTGTTTTAGAATATGCAGAGATCTAGGTAAGCATGATCTTTTTTTTTTTTAAAAAAAAGATTAAAACAGGGCAGAGCTCATCATTTACACTAAATGCCATATGATCTCTAAAATCCTATCTCCTATATCATGTTTTAGTCTTTGAGATGTTAGGATTTTTGAAAGAAATGTTTCCTTTTCAATTCATAGAGAGGTTTTCACCTCATGAGCGTGTTCACTCCAGAATAGCTAAACTATAAGAGTAAAGAAAGAATCTTACTTGAAAACTTTAAACTTTACTGGAAATCTTCTTAACTGAGCAGAGTTGTGATTATGAACAAGGGAGTTGAGAGGTTGAAAGTTTGAGAGCAATGAGAGAATTCTATTGATCTCGTGAATGCAGTATTTGCAGCGTACTTACAATTGAAGAGCTCTAAGCCTTTTATAGGCAGAGCAAACCTAAACTCTAATAATTACAAGTAACAGCTGTCCTAAAAGGAGATGCGCACTACATCTATCTTTACAAAAGTAGATGCGCACTTATGCCAAAAAAGGCGCACTAAAAATTACATGGTCAAAAGTTGTACAGGAATCTGTCTATTGGAATAAACTTTTGCAAAAGTAAAGTGATTTACCGAAAGCAGAGGGACAGGTGTAAAAGTAATCTTGTCTTTAAGAATCTTCGTGGGTCCAAGAGTCCACTAAGATGCTTTGTCCTTTTCAGTATCTACTAACTTTCCTTTGCCTTTGTCCCTTTTATCTGATGTCTTCTGGTGAGACGTGGCAGTATCTGGATCATCAGATGATGATGTCTTCAATACTTCATCCAGCTCATCGTCTAGTCGCTTGAAGTCTGAATTAGTATACGGTTTTTGTGCAAATTCTTCACTATACTGTCCTTGAACGTAGTTTTTGTCAAAATCTGAGAAGATGCTGTATATCATATCAGCAGTTTGTTTCTTGATTGCATCGGCCATTAACTTCTTCTTTGTTTCTTTGGTCTTCTGTCTTCTGCGTTCCGTTTTGCCCAAATGGAAAGGGGTCTCCGGACTTGAGGTGTCTTTACCAGCCGCCGGTGGTGCTGGACTAGAAGTTCTTTTTCCCGAGCTTGAGGAATTTTCAGAGATTTTGAGCAAACCTCCAGCTATCACAGGATTTGAGGAGTCTTTACCTGTTACCTGTAGAACAGGACTAGCTGTCTCTTGAATACCAGAAACAGGAGGTGTATGAAGAAGTTGTTTCAGCTGCTGATGTTTGGAAATTTTAGAAATTTGTTTATCTTTCCAATCTGAGGCATTTAATTCAAAAATTTGTACTTTTGTTTTTAACTCAGAAATTTGAACTTCTAATTGTGTTTTGTCAAAGGCTAATTTGTCAGTAGCTTGTTTCAAATCACTATAATGCTTTATTAAAATATCACAATTTTTGCAAAATTGTGATCCAGGAGAAGAAGGAATGGGTCCTGAAGTAGAAGTAGAAAGTGAGGTGTTAGGATTAGTGCAAAAAGGACTTATAAAATAATTTAGACCATAATGATCTTGCATTAATTTACGAGATTCTTCAAATGTCTGAGTGCCTTTAAACCAAGGTTTTTCATGGTTTCCTACACCATGATGCATTGCCTCTGGAAAATGTTTGTAACTGCCTGGTTGTTTTCCCCTAAAAACACAATAAAATTGAAATCTACGAGTGTCTCTAAGTTTGTGGAAATAAGAGGCTAATCCGTTCAAAGTATTGACAAACCAACTATTGTCTTTACGCATAAAAGACTGCCAAATGTTGTCTAAAAGGGTGACTTGGTCTAATGGAAGAGAAGTAATCTTAGGGTCTTTTATTTGAAACTTGCTTCCTACATGAATAACGCCTAAATTGCTTCCATCAAAATTAATTCTTTGCCTACCTGAATTATCAGTGTATGAAGGAAAAAGTGTAGGGAAAGGAGGATTTGTCTGAGACTGTGTATTTGGAAAATGGGCTTGGGAAAGAGGAGTATAAGGAGGTGTATTAGACATTGGCGGCGGTCTAGCTCGCCAAGGAGGTCTTCCTCCCGAAAAGGGATTCATTGTCCTGCAAAATATTAAACAAGACAAATAATGCAATATTTGTTAGTACTAAAATTTGTATAAAACTTGGTATTAGGAGGATTGTCTGAAAACTTATCGAATTCCTCCAAGCTAATTATTTCAAGTTTAAGTATTGTAAGAAAACGATGAACTTGAAAAGGATTCATATTAAAATATTCTTTAAAAGAGTTACAGCACTCATAAGGTCTGAAATTAAAAGGACTTTTACAAAGTCTAATGGCAGAAAACTGCTCCAAGTAGATCTAGTTCATCCCTCATATGCTTTATATATTGTTGTGACTGGGAAATTGTCATTTTTCTGTATTCTTGTTCCCAAGGACAATCAGTTTTTGGCAAGCGAAGTATGTCTCTTATCCTATTCATCTCACGAAGGATTAGTTGCTTATACCATCTAAGTTGCAGTTTTGCTTCAAAAGGAGTCATATCTGCAAAAAGTAATCGTTAAGCGAATAATTTTCTAGATAATAAGTCTGCTAAAGTATTATCTTTTCCTTTTGTATGTTGCCATTCAATTTTGTCTAACCTATAATTGCTAAGTGTTGCTAAAAACTTTGCCCATCTATTTGTATATCTGGAGTCTTTGTTTTTATTATATCTAACAATTGCCTCACAGTCTGTTCTTATGCAAAATTCATATTTACTTATTAAGAGTGCTTTGAAATGTTTAAGTGCATATATTATTGCTAAAAGTTCGAAATCTAAACTTGTAAGATATTGATTGCTTTCTTTGTATTTACCACTTGCATATCTACATAATCTTTCTTCTTTTTTATTACTGTATTTAGTAGGTTTGCAGTATAGGACAGCTCCCCATCCTTCTTTGCAACCGTCTGTTTGTACTATTAGATAGTCTGTATCTAAGGATAAATAAAGATCAGGTAAATATTGTACCTTTTCTCTTATTGTTCTAACTAGATTAATATCTTCATTATTAAAGTGTCTCTGACCATTTTTTCTTGTTTTATTGTATAATGGTCCAATTAATTTACTAAGATCTTTAAAGTACATACGAGCTTGGTTTACAAGTCCTAAGAATGCTTGTATTTGTTTTAGTCCTTCTAACTTGTCTGGAAAATCTAAAATTTTCTTAGATATATGTTCTTGTAACTTTATCTTGCCATTTCCTATTTCCATACCCAGAAATTTTACATTTGTTTTAAATAATTCTATTTTCTTCTTGCTAAGGATTAAACCGTGTTTTTCAAATAATTTAAAGGCTAAATCTAAATGGGATAAATGTTCTGTCTCGTTTTTACTACAAATAAGAATATCATCAATATATACTAAAATAAAATCATTATAAGGTCTAAAAATATCATCCATTTTGCGCTGAAAGATACTTGGTGCTGTCTTAAGGCCAAATGGCATAACTAACCATTCATATAGGCCTTCTGGTGTGGTAAATGCAGTCCATTTAATATCTTCGGGCCACATTTTAATTTGATAATATTCCAAATAAGACATTTCTTTTAAGTAAGATACAAGGTAAAAAACTTTTTAGTAAATTCGACTGTAAGTCAGGTTTTTATCAAATTAAAATGTGGCCTGAAGATATTAAATGGACTGCATTTACCACACCAGAAGGCCTATATGAATGGTTAGTTATGTCATTTGGCCTTAAGACAGCACCAAGTATCTTCCAGCGCAAAATGGATGATATTTTTAGACCTTATAATGATTTTATTTTAGTATATATTGATGATATTCTTATTTGTAGTAAAAACGAGACAGAACATTTATCCCATTTAGATTTAGCCTTTAAATTATTTGAAAAACACGGTTTAATCCTTAGCAAGAAGAAAATAGAATTATTTAAAACAAATGTAAAATTTCTGGGTATGGAAATAGGAAATGGCAAGATAAAGTTACAAGAACATATATCTAAGAAAATTTTAGATTTTCCAGACAAGTTAGAAGGACTAAAACAAATACAAGCATTCTTAGGACTTGTAAACCAAGCTCGTATGTACTTTAAAGATCTCAGTAAATTAATTGGACCATTATACAATAAAACAAGAAAAAATGGTCAGAGACACTTTAATAATGAAGATATTAATCTAGTTAGAACAATAAAAGAAAAGGTACAATATTTACCTGATCTTTATTTACCCTTAGATACAGACTATCTAATAGTACAAACAGACGGTTGCAAAGAAGGATGGGGAGCTGTCCTATACTGCAAACCTACTAAATACAGTAATATAAAAGAAGAAAGATTATGTAGATATGCAAGTGGTAAATACAAAGAAAGCAATCAATATCTTACAAGTTTAGATTTCGAACTTTTAGTAATAATATATGCACTTGAACATTTCAAAGCACTCTTAATAAGTAAATATGAATTTTGCATAAGAACAGACTGTGAGGCAATTGTTAGATATAATAAAAACAAAGACTCCAGATATACAAATAGATGGGCAAAGTTTTTAGCAACACTTAGCAATTATAGGTTAGACAAAATTGAATGGCAACATACAAAAGGAAAAGATAATACTTTAGCAGACTTATTATCTAGAAAATTATTCGCTTAACGATTACTTTTTGCAGATATGACTCCTTTTGAAGCAAAACTGCAACTTAGATGGTATAAGCAACTAATCCTTCGTGAGATGAATAGGATAAGAGACATACTTCGCTTGCCAAAAACTGATTGTCCTTGGGAACAAGAATACAGAAAAATGACAATTTCCCAGTCACAACAATATATAAAGCATATGAGGGATGAACTAGATCTACTTGGAGCAGTTTTCTGCCATTAGACTTTGTAAAAGTCCTTTTAATTTCAGACCTTATGAGTGCTGTAACTCTTTTAAAGAATATTTTAATATGAATCCTTTTCAAGTTCATCGTTTTCTTACAATACTTAAACTTGAAATAATTAGCTTGCAGGAATTCGATAAGTTTTCAGACAATCCTCCTAACACCAAGTTTTATACAAATTTTAGTACTAACAAATATTGCATTATTTGTCTTGTTTAGTATTTTGCAGGACAATGAATCCCTTTTCGAGAGGAAGACCTCCTTGGCGAGCTAGACCGCTGCCAATGTCTAATACACCTCCTTATACTCCTCCTTCCCAAGCCCATTTTCCAAATACACAGTCTCAGACAAATCCTCCTTTCCCTACACTTTTTCCTTCATACACCGATAATTCAGGTAGGCAAAGAATTAATTTTGATGGAAGCAATTTAGGCGTTATTCATGTAGGAAGCAAGTTTCAAATAAAAGACCCTAAGATTACTTCTCTTCCATTAGACCAAGTCACCCTTTTAGACAACATTTGGCAGTCTTTTATGCGTAAAGACAATAGTTGGTTTGTCAATACTTTGAACGGATTAGCCTCTTATTTCCACAAACTTAGAGACACTCGTAGATTTCAATTTTATTGTGTTTTTAGGGGAAAACAACCAGGCATTTACAAACATTTTCCAGAGGCAATGCATCATGGCATAGGAAACCATGAAAAACCTTGGTTTAAAGGCACTTAGATATTTGAAGAATCTCGTAAATTAATGTAAGATCATTATGGTCTAAATTATTTTATAAGTCCTTTTTGCACTAATCCTGACACCTCACTTTCTACTTCTACTTCAGGACCCATTCCTTCTTCTCCTGGATCACAATTTTGCAAAAATTGTGATATTTTAATAAAGCATTATAGTGATTTGAAACAAGCTACTGACAAATTAGCCTTTGACAAAACACAATTAGAAGTTCAAATTTCTGAGTTAAAAACAAAAGTACAAAATTTTGAATTAAATGCCTCAGATTGGAAAGATAAACAAATTTCTAAAATTTCCAAACATCAGCAGCTGAAACAACTTCTTCATACACCTCCTGTTTCTGGTATTCAAGAGACAGCTAGTCCTGTTCTACAGGTAACAGGTAAAGACTCCTCAAATCCTGTGATAGCTGGAGGTTTGCTCAAAATCTCTGAAAATCCCTCAAGCTCGGGAGAAAGAACTTCTAGTCCAGCACCACCGGCGGCTGGTAAAGACACCTCAAGTCCGGAGACCCCTTTCCGTTTGGGCAAAACGGAACGCAGAAGACAGAAGACCAAAGAAACAAAGAAGAAGTTAATGGCCGATGCAATCAAGAAACAAACTGCTGATATGATATACAGCATCTTCTCAGATTTTGACCAAAACTACGTTCAAGGACAGTATAGTGAAGAATTTGCACAAAAACCGTATACTAGTTCAGACTTCAAGCGACTAGACGATGAGCTGGATGAAGTATTGAAGACATCATCATCTGATGATCCAGATACTGCCACGTCTCACCAGAAGACATCAGATAAAAGGGACAAAGGCAAAGGAAAGCTAGTAGATACTGAAAAGGACAAAGCATCTTAGTGGACTCTTGGACCCACGAAGATTCTTAAAGACAAGATTACTTTTACACCTGTCCCTCTACTTTCGGTAAATCACTTTACTTTTGCAAAAGTTTATTCCAATAGACAGATTCCTGTACAACTTTTGACCATGTAATTTTTAGTGCGCCTTTTTTGGCATAAGTGCGCATCTACTTTTGTAAAGATAGATGTAGTGCGCATCTCCTTTTAGGACAGCTGTTACTTGTAATTATTAGAGTTTAGGTTTGCTCTGCCTATAAAAGGCTTAGAGCTCTTCAATTGTAAGTACGCTGCAAATACTGCATTCACGAGATCAATAGAATTCTCTCATTGCTCTCAAACTTTCAAATACTCAACTCCCTTGTTCATAATCATAATTCTGCTCAGTTAAGAAGATTTCCAGTAAAGTTTAAAGTTTTCAAGTAAGATTCTTTCTTTACTCTTATAGTTTAGCTATTCTGGGGTGAACACGCTCACGAGGTGAAAACCTCTCTATGAATTGAAAAGGAAACATTTCTTTCAAAAATCCTAACATCTCAAAGACTAAAACATGATATAGGAGATAGGATTTTAGAGATCATATGGCATTTAGTGTAAATGATGAGCTCTGCCCTGTTTTAATCTTTAAAAAAAAGATCATGCTTACCTAGATCTCTGCATATTCTAAAACACTTATGCTACCATGAATTTTTCAAAGAAGGATAACTTAGGACTACTTGATAGGTTTTTAAACAAGAGTGGGAGCGAGTCATAGGGTAGTAAGCCGAGTGATGGCGTTGTAAATCCCGCGGACTAACGCATGCCCTGAGTTTTTTGGCCTAACTGGAACATCTTAGGAAATCCTTTTAGAACAATCCATCTATCATATTTTTAGAATTTGTTTAGGTCACCCCGGCATTTTGAATTTAAAAAAAAAAAAAACTCATCATCTTCCAGTTTCTGCCATATCTTCTCTAAATCGATCCTCTATAGCGCTGTTTTTCCTCTGAAATGTTACCATTTTTCCAACAATGGTTTTTGGTCTAACCGGGGACTAGATTTTTTCAAAAATCGTTTTTTCCGGCAAAACGATATTCTGAGGTGAACACGCTCATGTGGTGACAAGTCTTCCGTGAATTGAACGTAAAATATCTCAAAATTTAACACACTAAAGAGCAATTAAATATAGGCAAGATTTAGAGATCATATGGAAAGAATATATCAAATTCTTCTAATAAAGAGTCTAAATTTAAAAAATATCTAAAATGGGGGGGGGGGGGGGTTTTGCAGGAAAACATGTCCCCGGTTAGACCGCAAAAACCAGTTTTGGAAAAAGGTAACATATCAGAGAGAAAAATAGCGGAATAGAGAGTAGATTTAGAGAAAAGATGGCAGAAACAGGAAATAGAGAAAAAGTCTGAGTTCAAGTTTAGTTTTCAAAGGTTCAGGATGCTGGGTAGACTTATAACTAGACTAAATCTCAGGATGCCGGGTTGAACGATCAGGGTTTTCTTTTTTGGAAAAAACTCAGGGCATGCGTTAGTCTGCGGGTTTTCAAAGCCATCACTCGACAACTAACCCTAAATGACTCGCTCCCACTTTTGTTTAAAACCATTAAGAGAACTATGAGGGTTCTTTTTGAAGGCATAATTGATTTAAAATCTAGCTAAGGATCTGTGGTAAGCATAATCATTTTGAAAAATAAAATGGACAGAGTCTCTCTTAAGTCGAGTAAATGCCATATGATCTCTAAATCTTGCCTATATTTAACTGCTCTTTGGTATGTTAAGTTTTGAGATATTTTACGTTCAATTCACGGAAGACTTTTCACCACATGAGCGTGTTCACCCCAGAATAATTAAAGAGCTGAGTAGAGACTTAAGAAATCTTACTTTGAAAGTAGAAGAGCGAAAGTGTGCTTTGAACGATCTCAGTTGTAGAACATAAGAAGTGGGGTTGAGAGAAGTTTGAGAGAAATGAGAGTTATATTTCCTTTAGCAAATACCAGCGTATCTACAATTGCATTCTTCCTTAGTTTAAATAGGCAGAGAAAAGCTTATCCTAGCTTTACAGGTGTCCTTCTGGACTAGACTATCGGACTATATTTGTACAGGTGTCCTATCTTTTTACAATGGTGTCTTCCACTACTTCCACTACCGGACTACATTTCAACAAACTTTTTTAAAAGGTGTAAATAGCGAAAGGTAAAAGATGCCTTTGTGTCTTCTTTTCTTTCTTTCTTTCACGTGTCTTCTTGCTTTTCAGAAAGTAAAGAAGTTGCTTGTTGTATTAGAGTGCGATCTTGTCTGCCAGCTGCCTGATTTGCTTTTTCTTCATTTTGCTTCGTCTTGTCTGCTAGTGCCAAAAAGTTGCATCTGTTGTCAAAAGTTACGGCTACTTTTCTAGAATAATGCAGCTTAAAGAGATGCTTTTAACTGTTTTGCTTTTCGTCTGTCTCTGGCTGTTGTCTGCGTGTTGTCTTCTTTAGGAAATTGCCAGGAAATTGCAAAGGTTTGTCATGTGACCTTCCTTTATTTTATTGTTTATCTTGCCTTTGAGCTTGTCAATAGGTCCAATTTTGTCCTTGCCTACGTATCATTGTTGTCATCTTTATCTTTGTCCTTATCCGTGCTTGTTGTCTGAGTGGAGGAATCTTCAGAGGAGTCTTCAAGTGTCTTTAGGAATTCTCTATCTTCTTCGCTGGTATTTGGTCTTTGTGCAAAGTCCATTTCATGTAAAATACTCAGAAGTACTTGAGCAGTTTGTGTTTTAATATTATCTGCCTTGAGTTGCTTTTTTGTCTCTTTTTGAGACTTACGTCTCTTTTTCATTTTTCCCAAACGGACAGGGGTCTCAGGATTTGGTGTGTCTTTACCAGCTACCTGTGGGGCTGGACTAGTAGTTCCTTCTCCCGAACTAGATGGATTTTCAATATTTTTGAGCAAAATACCAGCTGTAACATGACTTGACTTGTCTTTACCTATAGCCTGTGAAAGAGGACTAGCTACTCCTTTAACCCCGGAAGTAGAGGGTTGCGTGGACTTGGATTTTAAAAGATTATAATACTTTGTTTTCCAGTCCAGTGTTTCAAGTTCTAAAACTTGTATATGAGATTTTAACTGTGCCTGTTGTTGTTCAAAACTTTGTTTTTCTAATGCTAAACTGTCTGTTCGAGTTTTTAATAAATTAAAGTATTTTATTAAAACATCACAATTATTGCAAAATTGGGAAGCAGGTGTGGAAGGAAGTGTATGTGTTTGTGCGGTGCATTCAGGGCTAACAAAGTAATTTACACTGTAGTGTGTGGTCATTAAATGATGTGCCTCTTCGTATGATAGTGTGCCTTTATACCAAGGTCTGGTGTGATTGCCAACACCGTTAACCATGGCTTCTGGAAAGTGTTTGTATATGCCTGGCCTTTGTCCTTTAAATACACAATAAAAATGAAACTTTTTTGTATCTCTTAATTTATGAAAATAACCGGCCAGTCCATTCATTGTATTTATGAACCAACCATTGTCTTTACGAAGAAAAGCTTGCCATAAATTGTCTGAAAGAGTTACTTGGTCTAAAGGAAAAGGTCCTAACTTTACTTCCTATTTGTATTACAGCTAAATTATTACCGTCGTAATTAATACGACTAGTGCATGAGTTATCTACGTAACTTGTGTATAAAACAGGAAATACGGGAGTTGTCTGATTATCAAAATTTGCTTGTGTATGGCTTACCCTTTGACGTCCGTCAGAAGAGGATGCCATGTTTCCTGCACAAATAAACAACTTGTCTGATGCCAACTGTCTGGATTAGTTTTTCTTACTGAAATAATTTTCTAGATAATAAATCTGCAACAGAATTATCATTGCCTTTTACATGTTGCCATTCTATTTTGTTTAGTCTATAATTACTAAGAGTAGCCAAAAATTTTACCCACCTATTTGTATAGCGAGAGTCTTTATTTTTATTATATCGAACAATGGCCTCACAATCGGTCCTAATACAGAATTCATGTTTACTAATTAAGAGTGCTTTAAAGTGTTCTAACGCATAAATAATTGCTAATTATTTATGCTTTAAATAAGAGTGCTTTAAATAAAATATACTGTAAGTTAATTATTCATGTTTACTAATTAAGAGTGCTTTAAATAAAATATACTGTAAGTTAGATATTATTAATCCTGATTACATTGTCAAAATAGCCAATATAGAAGCAAGTAGTCTAGATACAGAAGACTTTAAAATGCACATAAAAGAATTAACACAATTAGGAGCAATTAGACATAGCAACAGCCCTCAGAGATCTGCAGCTTTTATAGTTAGAAACCATGCAGAAACAATTAGGGGAAAAAGCAGAATGGTCATTAACTACAAAAGACTTAACGATAATATTAAAGATGACAGTTACAATATTCCTAATAAAACCTTTCTTTTAAGCAAAATACAAGGCAAAAAAGTATTTAGTAAGTTTGATTGCAAGTAAGGATTTTATCAAATTAAAATGTGGCCCGAAGATATTAAGTGGACCGCATTTACTACACCCGAAGGCCTATATGAATGGATAGTTATGCCATTTGGCCTTAAGACAACTCAAAGTATCTTTCAACAAAAAATGGATGATATTTTCAGACACTACAATGATTTTATATTAGTATACATTGATGACATTCTAATATGTAGTAAAAATGATGCAGAACATATTTCACACTTAGATCTAGCCTTTAAATTATTTGAAAAACATGGTTTAATTTTAAGTAAGAAAAAAGTTGAATTATTTAAAACAAGTGTTAAATTTTTAGGCATGGAAATAGGAAATGGTAAAATAAAGTTACAAGAACACATTTCTAAAAAGATTCTAGATTTCCCAGACAAGTTAAAAGGCTTAAAACAAATTCAAGCATTTTTAGGTTTAGTAAATCAAGCACGTATGTACTTTAAAGACCTTAGTAAATTATTAGGACCTTTATATAACAAAACACGTAAAAATGGCCAAAGACATTTTAATACAGAAGATATTAATTTAGTAAAGACAATAAAAGAACAGGTTAAAACATTACCTGATTTATATTTGCCCTTAGAAATAGACTATTTGATTGTTCAAACAGATGGTTGTAAAGGCGGATGGGGAGCAGTCTTATACTGTAAACCCAATAAATACACAAACAAGAAAAAAGAGATGAATGTCTTCATATAGAAGACGTCACTAATGATAGCGAAGACATTTATAATACAAATAGAATAAGTTATAATCTAATAGCCCATTTTATAAGCAAACATGATATTCTTAAAGCAGTAGAAATACTATCCTTTTTAGGAGAAGATCCTATCAAACGATGGGATTTAAATAAAATATACTGTAAGTTAGATATTATTAATCATGATTACATTGTCAAAACAGCCAATATAGAAGCAAGTAGTCTAGATACAGAAGATTTTAAAATGCACATAAAAGAATTAACACAATTAGGAGCAATTAGACATAGCAACAGCCCTCAGAGATCTGCAGCTTTTATAGTTAGAAACCATGCATAAACAATTAGGGGAAAAAGCAGAATGGTCATTAACTACAAAAGACTTAACGATAATATTAAAGATGACAGTTACAATATTCCTAATAAAACCTTTCTTTTAAGCAAAATACAAGGCAAAAAAGTATTTAGTAAGTTTGATTGCAAGTAAGGATTTTATCAAATTAAAATGTGGCCCAAAGATATTAAGTGGACCACATTTACTACACCCGAAGGCCTATATGAATGGATAGTTATGCCATTTGGCCTTAAGACAACCCAAAGTATCTTTCAACAAAAAATGGATGATATTTTCAGACACTACAATGATTTTATATTAGTATACATTGATGACATTCTAATATGTAGTAAAAATAATGTAGAACATATTTCACACTTAGATCTAGCCTTTAAATTATTTGAAAAACATTGTTTAATTTTAAGTAAGAAAAAAATTGAATTATTTAAAACAAGTGTTAAATTTTTAGGCATGGAAATAGGAAATGGTAAAATAAAGTTACAAGAACACATTGCTAAAAAGATTCTAGATTTCCCAGACAAGTTAGAAGGCTTAAAACAAATTCAAGTCTTTTTAGGTTTAGTAAATCAAACACGTATGTACTTTAAAGACCTTAGTAAATTATTAAGACCTTTATATAACAAAACATGTAAAAATGGCCAAAGACATTTTAATACAGAAGATATTAATTTAGTAAAGACAATAAAAGAACAGGTTAAAACATTACCTGATTTATATTTGCCCTTAGAAACATAGATGGTTGTAAAGACGGATGGGGAGCAGTCTACTGTAAACCCAATAAATACACAAACAAGAAAGAAGAAAGAATATGTAGATATGCTAGTGGAAAATATAAAGAAAGTAATCAGTATTTAACTAGTTTAGATTATGAATTATTAGCAATTATTTATGCGTTAGAACACTTTAAAGCACTCTTAATTAGTAAACATGAATTATGTATTAGGACCGATTGTGTGGCCATTGTTTGATATAATAAAAATAAAAACTCTCGCTATAAAAATAGGTGGATAAATTTTTTGGCCGCTCTTAGTAATTATAGACTAAACAACATAGAATGGCAACATGTAAAAGGCAATGATAATTCTATTGCAGATTTATTATCTAGAAAATTATTTCAGTAAGAAAAACTAATCCAGACAGTTGGCATCAGACAAGTTGTTTATTTGTGCAAGAAACATGGCATCCTCTTCTGACAGACGTCAAAGGGTAAGCATTAGACAAGCAAATTTTGCTAATCAGACAACTCCCGTATTTCCTGTTTTATACACAAGTTACGTAGATAACTCATGCACTAGTCGTATTAATTACGACGGTAATAATTTAGCTGTAATACAGATAGGAAGTAAAGTTAGGACTTTTCCTTTAGACCAAGTAACTCTTTTAGACAATTTATGGCAAGCTTTTATTCGTAAAGACAATGGTTGGTTCGTAAATATAATGAATGGACTGGCCGATTATTTTCATAAATTAAGAGATACAAAAAAGTTTCATTTTTATTGTGTATTTAAAGGACAAAGGCCAGGCGTATACAAACATTTTCCAGAAGCCATGGTTAACGGTGTTGGCAATCACACCAGACCTTGGTATAAAGGCACACTATCATACGAAGAGGCATATCATTTAATGACCACACACTACGGGGTAAATTACTTTGTTAGCCCTGAATGCACCGCACAAACACATAGACTTCCTTCCACACCTGCTTCCCAATCTTGCAATAATTGTGATGTTTTAATAAAACACTTTAATTTATTAAAAACTCGAACAGACAGTTTATCATTAGAAAAACAAAGTTTTGAACAACAACAGGCACAGTTAAAATCTCATATACAAGTTTTAGAACTTGAAACACTGGACTGGAAAACAAAGTATTATAATCTTCTAAAATCCAAGTCCACACAACCCTCTATTTCCGGGGTTAAAGGAGTAGCTAGTCCTGTTTCACAGGCTACAGGTAAAGACAAGTCAAGTCCTGTTACAGCTGGTATTTTGCTAAAAAATACTGAAAATCTATCTAGTTCGGGAGAAGGAACTACTAGTCCAACCCCACAGGTAGCTGGTAAAGACACACCAAATCCTGAGACCCCTGTCCGTTTGGAAAAAACTGAAAAGAGACGTAAGTCTCAAAAAGAGACAAAAAAGCAACTCAAGGCAGATAATATTAAAACACAAACTGCTCAAGCACTTCTGAGTATTTTACATGAAATGGACTTTGCACAAAGACCAAATACCAGCGAAGAAGATAGAGAATTCCTAAAGACACTTGAAGACTCCTCTGAAGATTCCTCCACTCAGACAACAAGCACGAATAAGGACAAAGATAAAGATGACAACAATGATACGTAGGCAAGGACAAAATTGGACCTATTGACAAGCTCAAAGGCAAGATAAACAATAAAATAAAGGAAGGTCACATGACAGACCTTTGCAATTTCCTGGCAATTTCCTAAAGAAGACAACACGCAGACAACAGCCAGAGACAGACGAAAAGCAAAACAGTTAAAAACATCTCTTTAAGCTGCATTATTAAAGAAAAGTAGCCGTAACTTTTGACAACAGATGCAACTTTTGGCACTAGCAGACAAGACGAAGCAAAATGAAGAAAAAGCAAATCAGGCAGCTAGCAGAGAAGATCGCACTCTGATACAACAAGCAACTTCTTTACTTTCTGAAAAGCAAGAAGACACGTGAAAGAAAGAAAGAAAGAAAGAAAGAAAAGAAGACACAAAGGCATCTTTTACCTTTCGCTATTTACACCTTTTAGAAATGTTTGTTGAAATGTAGTCCGGTAGTGGAAGTAGTGGAAGACACCTTTGTAAAAAGATAGGACACCTGTACAAATGTAGTCCGATAGTCTAGTCCAGAAGGACACTTGTAAAGCTAGGATAAGCTTTTCTCTGCCTATTTAAACTAAGGAAGAATGCAATTGTAGATACATTGGCATTTGCTGAAGGAAATATAACTCTCATTTCTCTCAACCCCACTTCTTATGTTCTACAACTGAGATCGTTCAAAGCACACTTTCACTCTTCTACTTTCAAAGTAAGATTTCTTAAGTCTCTACTCAGTTCTTTAATTATTCTGGGGTGAACACGCTCATGTGGTAAAAAGTCTTCCGTGAATTGAACGTAAAATATCTCAAAACTTAACATACCAAAGAGCAGTTAAATATAGGCAAGATTTAGAGATCATATGGCATTTACTGGACTTAAGAGAGACTCTGTCCATTTTATTTTTCAAATTGATTATGCTTACCACATACCCTTAGCTAGATTTTAAATCAATTATGCCTTCAAAAAGAACCCTCATAGTTCTCTTAATGGTTTTAAACAAAAGTGGGAGCGAGTCGTTTAGGGTTAGTTGCCGAGTGATGGCTTTGAAAACACGCAGACTAACGCATGCCTTGAGTTTTTTCCAAAAAAGAAAACCCTAATCGTTCAACCCGGCATCCTGAGATTTAGTCTAGTTATAAGTCTACCCAGCATCCTGAACCTTTGAAAACTAAACTTGAACTCAAACTTTCTCTCTGTTTCCAGTTTCTGACATCTTTTCTCTAAATCTGCTCTCTATTCAGTTATTTTTCTTTCTGATATGTTACCTTTTTCCAAAACTGGTTTTTGCGGTCTGCCATCATATATATGAATGTCTTCTATATGAAGACATTCATCTGAATAATCTATGATTTTTATGCAGCAATTTGTTTTTCCATTCAAATATTTTATTTTTGCCTTTGCCGTTATATTCTATGTATGTCCCACCACGCTTCTGAGCGTACTCTGATGGTGTGTCGATACTGTGGGTGTTTGTGTAGAGTGTTGTGCTAATTGAATAAAGTCTTTAGAAGTTGTTAAAGTATTTTTATCGGCTAATAGAAAATTAATACCAAGGATAATTTTGCCTTCTTCATGTAAAACGGGTGTACAAAATGCTTGTTTTAGAATATAGGGTTTAGATTGCATATTGTAAGGTGTTAAAAAAGTAATGAATGCTTGTGTAATGTATTTAGAGTAGTGGATAGGAGTATTAGAAAATCCTATTCCCGTTATGGGTTTGTCTAGATTTTTAATGTAGTTGGGATTGACTAGTGTAGGGTCTATTACGGTAATTGTGCATTCAGTATCTATAATTGCATTTGTTTCTACAAGTTTTTTATGGTGCTTTATTTGTATTCTGGTAGTTATAAGATTATTAAATCTTGTCTTAGTACAGAATTTTTCTATGTTAAAATCTTGTATCAATTGTTTATTATTTGCTGGAATTAAGATTTCGGTATAGTTTTCTTTTAGTGTTAACATTGTGTCTTCTAATTGTATAACTTTATGTTCTAAATATTCCAGTCTTCTGTTGACATTTTTGTCATAGAAAGTGTTTTCACTTGTAGTATGTTTAGAAGAGTTTGTAGGCTTGGTAATATTTATACTGTATTTTTGTTTTATGCATTTAGTACATGCTTCGTTATAACATAAATTGCATTTACATCTAACTTTAATTGCAGGATACCATGTGCATATATAACATGGAATTGTATCTAGACCTTTTTTCTAATTTCCATTGATGTGTACAGTTTTCTTCTAAGGTTAACTGATGTTCTAAGGGTTTAAACATAAAGTTGTATATTTTAGAATCCCTTAAAGAATTTATGAAAGTATCTAATTTATCTGTTGTTTCTACTGGAAGATCTTCTTCTTCCTCATCACTACTTAAGGACATAATGTCTTCTGTATATTCTTCTATGGATTTAATACTACATATGCTTTCTGTATCACTTAAAGTTTCATCTACTTCTAAAAGATCTTCATTGGTATTATTAACTATCATAGCTTTGAAATTATTGTTATTTTGTCTTCTAGGGCAACTAGAGCTTAAATGATCTGGTTCTCCGTATGAATAACATGTAATTTTATTTTTATAGATGCATCTATTATCATATTTTCTAACATATCTAGTATTTAAAAAAGGTTTTCTATCTCTACTCTTTCATAGAAAATAAGTTTTTCTAGGTTGTTTGTATTTTCGTAAAGGTTTCCTAGTGTATTTAGGTCTATATTCTTCTTGACTGTAATGTTGTGGTGTATAGATTTCTTTACAAAAGCTTGTTTCGTTTTTAAGTTGCTTAGCAATTTGTATATTAGTACATTTAGAAACTAATATTTCTATAACTTGTTCAAAAATACTTCCTAAGGAAAAATAAGGTCTTTGTCTAGGGTCTTCATAAGTTTTTTTAATTGTTTCATATATTTCTCTTCTTAGAGCTCCTGGTAATTTATTTAGAAATTTATCTACTACTATTTGGTTATAAATATTGCCACTTTGTGAGGCAAAATAATAGTATTCCTGCATAAAGGGTTTTATATTATGCCAATTGTATAAGTGTACTTGTTCTAATTTTTTGGCTGCTTCAGTTTGTATTATGTTCTGTATTGGGATTTCTTTCTGTTAAAATTAATTGTATTGTGTTTACAAAATTATAAGGATTAGGTCTTAAGTCTACCATTTCTTTTAAATAATTTGGAAATGCCTTTTGCCATTCTTCAAAATTGGTTTTAGCTATGGGGCCTAAGAATTGTGTCATGTATCTGATCATTTCTTCTCCTGTTTCTAAGTTATCTGATTGTTTTGTTATAAAATTTGCTACTACGACATCTTTCCATACTTGTATATAATTATTTCTTTGTTGAGGGTCTACTGCGGTTATATTTAAGATAAAGGGTTCTGCTGCTTTTTGTATTTTGAAGTTTTGTTCTAATGGGTGTCCTTTTCCTCTAGGTTTATAATTAGGCCTATCAAATTTGTTATTTTCAATGTCAACACTCTGTCTAGGTAAATTACCATAGGCATATTGTGGTCTTGCAGTTGGTTGAGTTGTATAAAATCTACTTCCATCATTATTTCTATTATTAGTGGTTCCTGAACCACCACTTTCATCCATAAGTATGTAAGGTGTTTCATTCATTAAATTGAATTTTGTATTGTTTGTAGTAATTTGTGTATTGACAGATTCTATTTCTGTTGTTATAGAACTTGTTTCTAAATATTCTTCATGTAAACTGTCTTCTATTTTGTTATCTTTATAAGTATCTATTGATAGTGTATCATCTAGGTGATCTATATTTTCTACTAGATTATCCATTTCTTTAAACAGACAGACAATTAAATCTCAAAGCCACTTAATATGGCTCTGATACTAGGAAGAGACCCAAGTCGCCTTTAAGATAGTTCTCGGTCTTCTGCCTGTGAGCGTTTGTGACCACTTTTAATTATTTGATTGACAGTCGAGCACTTTGTGTTGTTTTAATAGTCAGATTAATTAGATCTCTTTCCACTAATGTGACTAAGAGCCATGCTAACACCAGTCGAAATATTCATGAATTAAATATTGAAAAAGATTTAAACAATTGGTCTATTCCTAAAGTTAATCCCCAGAATACCCAAATCGATCATATAATTGAAACTCTTGAAGGAGATGTTAAAATATGTTTCTGCCAACCAGAAACATCTTCTTAGTGTTCCAAAATTCTCCATTCTAGCAATGCTAGTCAAAGTACAAGATATTCTTGCTCCTCAATCCCTAGCAATAGGTTCCAATCGTGTCAATCTAGTGAATATCATTCTATTCCACCATCTAGAGCAGGACCTTCTCACAAGGAACCAAAGATCATCTTTCAAGGTATTCAGAACAATAATTCCTCTGTTTTAGAAACCATGTATACTGTAGAAACTCCAGTTAGTGAGACTCCTTCTACCTCCAATCAAAATCAAAACAATTATGATCCTTCTGTTCATGATTTTGATTCTAATATTCTTGTTATTGATGACTTTCAAATTGATTATGATAAAGTCAATACATAATTTTATTCTTCTCACAATGCCAGGAATCGTGCCTGGTATCGTCTCAACTTCTCTAAGGAGCAAAAGTCCCAATATAGAGAATTATTTTCTAAACTTTGAGAGCCCATAAAACCTACCTTCCATTCTTCGGATGGTGTTATTCTTATTGTTTGGACAATAATATTGAAATCCCTGAATATATCAATTTTTAGAAACAAGTCAACACTTTTCAAAATGTTACTCGTGAGTGGTTTATATGGCCTAATCATGATAAGCAAGAAAGCGTTCATCGCCTTTTAACAAATTCGCCATGAAGGGTGATACGAACTCAAATTTCTTAGCTGCTCCTCTCAAACATATTGTTGACATCAGTACCTCCAATCACCTCAATCCTGTTACGACCGGTGAAATTCAGTTTATTGCTGAGCAATCAAATTATTCCAATCTTATTCTAAGTACTATTGGAGAACAAACCTCAAGAATTGAGGACACTATTTATTCTGTCAAAGATATAGTTTCTGATTTTTATAGTAGAATGCAACCCCCCGAGGGCATTAATGAAAATGTCTTTAATACTTCCTCAAGCTTTAATCTTGCTTCGACCAGCTCTTTCGTTGACAGAAATATAGAGCAACCATTAGTTAAAATCTCTATCGAATTAGATAGTAAGTTTAAGTTAAGTTCCATCGAACCAAGTAATGAGTTCCTTATGGAACTAATGACCACGTTAGGAAAAATCAAGACTCCTAAATATCCTAAGGTTGAAACTTCTTAATCCTCTCCCAAGAATATCAATACCCTAGGAGACATAGGAACTGATACTGAAGTTGATCCAGATACTCTGGAACAAAAATTTGTCACAACAATAGGATCTACCAATCCCAGGCCTCCTTTAAGAAGCTACTATCATAGGCCTACTCCAGTTGACATGCAATTAAAAGAAAAGAATTTTTCTACCCCTTCTTCCTTCAATGGATCCTCCATTTATGAAACCTTGATGGTATGATTGATTATCAAATCATCACCTTCCTTCAACATATGCTCATGGAGGCAAATAGTGCTCACAATCGAAACCCCTGAAAAAACGAGGCATCTATAGCTAGATACCTTATTGCTGGTTTTACTGGCCAACTCTGTGGTTGGTGGGATTATTATCTTACCCCCACTGATCAAAATAATATTTTGAATTCTATTAAGATAGAGCCTAATAGCACTCCTATTCAAATTGAAGGACATAATCTTTTTAATGCAGTCACTACTCTGGTAACTGCTATCACCAGACATTTTGTTGGCAATGCCAATACTGTCCTGGAAAGAGGAAGAAAACTCCTCATCATTCTTAGATGTCCCACTGTTACTCATTTTAGATGTTAAGGATATCTCCTTTTCAAAGCTCTACCAAAGGAGTGAAGCCCAGCAAGATTTCTGGAAAGAACTCTTCATAGCAGGACTCCCTAATCTTTTTAGCGAACGTGTAAAGACGCGAATTAGGAATAAGCATAATGGTGCTTTAGCCTTTTCTCTCTATACCTTTAGAGAATTAATCAGCAAAATTTGTGCTGAAGGTCTAGTCTTATGCAATGACATCAAGCTAAAGAATCAGCTTAAGAAAGAGCATAAGTCTGGAAGAACAAAGCTTGTACAGTTCTGTTATCAATTTGGTTATGATAATCTCACTGTTCCTAATTATGGGACAAAAGAACAATCTTCAAAATCTAGAAAACCATTTAGGAAATCTAGATATACAAAAAATTACAAAAAGGATGATTCTTCCAAGCCTTTCAAAAGGTTTACAAAACATCCAAAGAAAATTTTCAAATCCAAAGTCATTTGTCATAAATGTGGTAAACCTGGTCATTATGCCAATAAATGTTATACAAAGAAGAAAATCAATGAATTAGTCATTGACGAAGGCCTTAAGAAACAATTAAGTGCTATCCTTTTCAACTTTCCTGATTGTGATGAAGATCAAATCAATGATCTAAACAATATAAATAATGATATTGAAAGTTCCAGCAGTTCTTCAAATCGAAAGTTCTGATCAAGAAACTGCTTGTCATGATTGCAATAGTAAAACTGATTACTATAAAGCAATTCTCTAAATGAATGGATTAAGTATCAATGTTATCACTTCTGAAGAATCCATAATCCTTGATCTTTTGGATAAAATTGATGATCCTGAAAAGAAGAAACAAGTTATTTTCAAGTATCTTCATGGTGCTTAAAAGACCTTTGCACCTACCACATCAAAACAATTACCTACCATAGGTAATACTTATAATTTTTCTACTGTTATGGACATACTACATGCAGTAGAACAAAAAAGCCCTACTATTCAAGATCTCCAAACTGAGATTACTACTCCCAAAAGAGACATGAAGAATCTAGCTAGCCGAATTTCTCTCCTTGAGCTTTGCAATACTGAAGAATTTTTTTAGCGAAGGAAAAGAAAATTACCTTAAAATAGACTCTAATGTTGAAGCCAATTTTGAGGCTAAAGCTCCTAATCAATCTGAGAATCAAGAAATTCTTAACCTTGACAAAGTTACTTTTCAAAAATGGTACGTCAACATCAAAGTTGCAATCAATAAAGATTTCATCTTTGATGGCATAGCCCTTGTCGATTATAGTGCTGATCTCAATTGCATCAGAGAAGGTCTTGTCCCAACCAAATATTGTCAGACTACCAACCAAGCCCTAAACACTGCTGATTCTAGCAAGATGAAGATCAATTACAAAATTTCTGATTCTTGGGTTTGTAATGATGGTGTCTGTTTAACGACTCACTTCATCGTTGTCCGTGGTCTCAGCCAGTCTATTATTTTAGGAACACCTTTCCTATCTCTTCTTAATCCCATGACCATTAATGATAATGGCATTCATTCTAATGTCTTGGATCAAGACATCTGTTTCAAATTCATCAATCCTCCTCAGGAGCAAGTCATTCATTCCCTTAAGAAAGAGCTTATTTTTAGGCAACACCAAATCTGCTTTCTTCAAGAAGATTTGAAATTTCAAAAGGTAAACGTGATTTTAATGAAATGAATATTCCTACAAAAGCTCGCCCAATTCAGATGAGCCAAGAACTTCTTACACATTGTAAGTAAGAAATTCAGGACCTATTAGACAAAAAGCTTATCCGAAAAAGCTACTCCCCCTGGAGTTGTCCTGCCTTTTATGTTAACAAGAAAGCTGAAAAGGAGCGTGGAGTTCCTCGTTTTATCATTAATTATAAACCTTTGAATAAGGCCTTAAGATGGGTTCGCTACCCTATCCCCAACAAAAAAGGATCTTTTAAACAGACTTTGCAAAGCTACTATCTTTTCAAAATTTGATACGAAGTCTGGTTTTTGGCAAATCCAAATCAATGAAAAAGATAGGTACAAAACAGCTTCCACTGTACATTTTGGACATTTTGAGTGGAATGTTATGCCTTTTGGCTTGAAAAACGCTCCCGCTGAGTTCCAAAACATCATGAATGATATTTTCAATCCTTAAATGAAATTTTCAATCATTCATATTGATGATGTTCCAATTTTTTCCCAGTCTATTGATCAGCACCGGAAACATCTGAATACTTTCTTAATGTCATTAAGCATAACGACTTAGCTGTTTCAGCCAAGAAAATCTGCTTGTTCCAAACGAAAATTAGATTTTTGGGATATAATATTGAGAAGGGATCAATTATTCCTATCGATAGAGCCATAGAATTTACCTCCAAATTTATGATGAGATCAAGGAGAAAACCTAATTACAAAGGTTTCTTGGAAGTCTTAATTACATTGCAGACTTCTACCAAGATATGTACAAGGATACTAAGAAATTGTATCAATGACTTAAGAAAAATCCTGTACCTTGGTCTATTGACCACACTCAAGCTGTTAGGAGAATCAAGCTTCAAGTTAAGTCCTTACCATGCTTATGTCTCCCATTACCCGAAGCATACAAAATTGTTGAAAATGATGCTTCTGATTATGGTTATGGTGAATTCAGAAGCAGAAGAATGATAGCAAGGAATTTTTAGTTTGCTTCATTTGTGGTGTTAGGAATCCAGCACAAAAAAATTATTCTACCATCAAGAAAGAAATTCTTGCTATTGTCAATTGCATCTTTAAATTTGAAAGAGATCTTTTAAATCAGGATTTTCTTTTAAGAATTGATTGCAAAGCTGCTAAAGACGTTTTGGAGAAAGATGTCAAGAACATTGCTTCAAAACAGGTAAACTTTACTTTCATCTTTTGATTTTCGGATAGAATTTATTAAAGGAGAAAATAATTCTCTTCCTGACTTTTTGACTAGAATTTTTGCAGGGACAATGACTCCTCCAAACAATACTCTTCAAAGGTCCGGCAAAGGTTTTAAATCCTCGTGGTAATATCTGCTATAATTTGAGACAGTCATAGGATCATCCTCCTCGTCCTCAAATAAAAAAGATATGTTTGAAAATTATGGCTATAATACTCATGCCAACTGTCCGGTTATCTTCAATATTGAAGATGAAGAGCAAGATCTTTCACCAATTGAGGTGGCTAATTGTTATCTCAGCAAAGGGTGGGCTTTCCCACAAAGGGCCTCTGGTAAATCCAGAGATTATTACGAAAAAAGTTCTTTGCATTACAAAATCAGCAATCTTTACTCATAATTATGAGAATGATTCTCCTGATAATCCAAGGGAAGCTAATCCTCTTTTCCAATTCTCGAAAATGGAAATCTTAAGAATCATGTCCAAGAGACAATGGGGAATTGACCCCACAAGAGCTAGAGACCTCCCGGCTCATATCTCTCCTCGCTACTTCAATTATTTCGATTACGTGGATGCTTGGGATAATATCTTTTTATATCAGAATCCAAGATACAAGCATTCATGGTTCATATTCTTTTTTTGAAGTTTTGATGGAATATTTCCAAACTGGATCGGAAATTGGTGGTTCAATTATGGACCAGATATTGAGGAATGCCCCTCACAACAAGTGACAGAAGCATATGAATTATATGCACCAATGGTTAAGGGATTGCCAAAATTACAGTTTATGGTAGATTTCAATATCCCCTGGATTCTTTGTTGGCAATACGCCATCCAAAAGAGTGTTAATTCCTCAAAATGGTGGCCAAAATTCAATTAAAGTCACTATAATATTCAAGTTGTGACCGAAATATTCCCTACCTTGAAGGCTGCTGGTACGACATAGAAATCATATCCTAATACCAAGACTCATGCTCTCAAATGTGAGGTAGAATTTACTAAAAGGAAAAATGAAAATTTTCTTAGGCTGACTGAAGAAAAGCCATTTCTAACAAAAAAAGGAGCTACTTCAGGTTGCCACCTTTGAAATGCTTAAAATTGATGAAGATGACTGCGATTCCGATGAATTAGAGGAAGCATCCAAAGAGTTCCAAATTAAGGACTAATTTTGATAAAGAATCAGATAACTTCATGCTAGACAATACGTCTACCCAGAGCGCTCCTCAGTAAGACTCAACCAGTACAAATTTAAAATTAAAATAGGTTGAATGTTATCCTCCCCTATGAGCAGGAGAAATTATCATCAAAGCATAATACATACTATACGACAAATGCTTTATAAAAGCAAAAGCTGACTTGAAGAGCATGCTAAATGACAAGATCCTTTTTAAAAGCAATTGCTTTTCTAAAAGCAAAGTTGATGAGATATGCGTAATACATGCATCATGACAATAATGCTTTCCTAAAAGCAAAAGGTGACTTTAAAGGTCTGTACGACTCAAAAACTATCCTGGACACGCGGCCAATGTCATCATCATTTACAAACCATAGTTACTTTACAAAAGATAAAGTAACCAGAGTTACCCGAACTTTGCATGTTTGTTCGTCTATATAAGGTTCCCTTCTCCTAAGATAGAGAACACCACAAAATTTCATATACTCTTGTATTCTTTTGAGAATTTAAGTTAGATTGTGCATAGTGTGCTTCCATCTCAAGTTTACCTCTGTAATCAAGTGTGCTATACTTTGGAATTGTAAGTTTCTTCTTCTGTAAGTCTATTCTTCTATGTACTTTACTTTTCCCTTGTGTTAATATTAAATTTCCAGTTCAGTTGTTTAAATTTACCTAATCTTTTTCTTTATTCAGTTTATGATTATCTCCCTGCGTATCTTTTTGGTATCAGAGCCATATTAAGTGGCTTTGAGATTTAATTGTCTGTCTGTTTATCAATCTGAAGTGTGGTTCGACACCCAAGTCGCCTTTAAGATAGTTCTCGGTCTTCAGCCTGTGAGTGTTTGTGACCACTTTTAACTATTTAGTTGACAGTCGAGCACTTTGTGTTGGTTTAATGTGACTAAGAGCCATGCTAGCTCCAATCGAAATATTCATGAATTAAATATTAAAAATATTAAAAAAAATTTAAACAATTGGTCTATTCCTAAAGTTAATCCTTCTCTTTATATGTCAAACAGTTTGAATTGAAACAAACTTATTCTACAAAGTTTGTTGAGCAAACAATGAACATTTTAAAAGATAACCAATCTTTTCAATTATTTTCTAAATTTGCTTTAGAAAAACATAGACAAAATTTTCGTTATGTTCACACTGGCCTGACCTTGTTCAAATTGGAATTACCTCTTTAACAAAAGAAGGCCTAGATATTCATGTATGGGCTGCTTTACACGATGACCGCCATCTCTGTTTTGATGATTCTCTTCTAGGTATGGTTAAGACTAGTCTTTGCAATGGTCCCATGTATTTTTATTGCTATCCCAATTTCTCCGTTTCTTTATCAAATCCATACATAATGGATGTGCTTACCTTAGATATCAAGACCTAAAGATATAATATGAGACCTCAAGCTCAAAATTTGGTCCTCATATATCGCATCTGCTATAAAGCCATGACTACTATATGTCCGGCATTTAAGCAAATTGCTGACCCCGAAAAATCTGTTATTCTTTTCCAGTCCAATCCTGACAAGACAAATGTCATGTTACCTCGTCAGATTAAGTTCAATGAACTTACTCATCCTGAGGATTGAATCATAGAAAACAAAGCTGCTCACTGACAAGTCAATCCCCAGAATACCCAAATTGACCATATTATTGAGACTCCAGAAGGAGATGTTAAGATTCGTTTTCGTCAACCAGAAACATCTTCCCAGAGTTACAAAATCCTTCATTCTAGTAATATTAGTCAAAGAGCAAGATTTTCTTGCTCTTTTATTCCTAGCAATAGATTCCAATCCTGTCAATCTAGTGAATATCACTTTATTCGCCCTTCTAAAATAGGATCCTCTCACAGAGAACCCAAGATTATCTTTCAGGGTATACAGAACAATGATTCCTCCGTACCTGAAACATGTATACGGTAGAAACTCCTGTTAGTGAGATTCCTTCTACCTCTAGTCAAAATCATAACAATTATGATCCTTCAGTTCATGATTTTGATTACAATGTTCTTGTTATTGACAATTTTCAAATTGATTATGACAAAGTCAATAAGGAATTCTACTCCTCTTATAATGCCGCGAATCGTGCTTGGTATTGTCGCAACTTCTCTAAAGAGCAAAAGGCTCAATATAGAGAACTATTTTTTTAGACTCTGAGAGCTCATAAAACCTACTTTCTTTTCTCTGGATGGTTTTATTCATATTATCTTGACAATGGTATTGAGATTCTTGATTACATGAATTCTCAAAAACAAATCAATGCTTTCAAAAGAGTTACCAGCGAATGGTTTATTTGGCCTACTCAGGACAAGCAGGAAAGCGTTCACCCTCCTTTTAACAAATTTGCCATGAAGGGAGATATGAACTCCAATTTCTTAGTTGCTCATTTAAAGCATATTGTTGATACTAGTACCCCCAATCACCTCAATCTCGTCACTACTGGTGAAATCCAGTCTTTAGCTGAGCAATCAAACTATTCAAATATCATTAGAAGTATTATTGGAGAACAAACCTCCATAATTGAAGACACTGTTTATTGTGTCAAAGATATTGTTTTTGACTTTTATAGCAGGATGCAACCTCCTAAAGGCATTAATGAGAATGCCTTCAATACTACCTCCAGCTTTAACATAGCATCAACTAGCTCTCTTATTGTCAAAATATGAAGCAACCTTTGGTTAAGCCTTCTATCGAGTTAGATAGCAAGATTAAGTTAGGGACCAATGAGCCTAGTAATGAATTCCTTATAGAATTAATGTCCAAATTAGGAAAAATCAAGGCTACTAGGGAGAAATATCCCAAAGTTGAAACCTCTCAATCTTCCCCAAAGAATATCAACACCATTGAAGATTTAGGAAGTGATTATGAGGTAGATTCTGATAAATTAGAACAACACTTTGTTACAGCTATAAGATCTTCTAATCCAAAACCTCCTTTGAGAAATTATTATCATCGACTTACTCCTGTTGATATGCAATTGGAAGAAAAGAATTTTTCCACCCCCTCTTCTTTTAATGGATCTTCCATTTAAGAATGGAATCTTGATGGAATGACAGATTAACAAACCATTACATTCCTTCAACACATACTTATGGAGGCAAATAGTGCCCGCAATTGAAACCCCGGAGAGAATGAGGCGTCCATAGCTAGATATCTTATTGCTGGTTTTACTGGCCAACTCTGTGGTTGGTAGGACTATTACCTTAATCCTACCGAACATAATTAAATTATGAATTCCATTAAGACTGAGCCTAATGGTACTCCCATCCAAATTGAGGGACAAAATTTGTCTGATGCAATTACCACTTTAGTTATTGCTATCACCAAGCATTTTGTTGGAAATGTCAACACTGTCCTTGAGAGAGGTAGAGAACTTCTCATCGTCTAACAAGACTTTTGGAAAGAACGATTCATTGCTTGGCTTCCAAACCTTTTTAGTGAACGAGTTAGGATGAGAATCAGGAATAAGCACAATGGTGCTTTACCCTTTTCTCTCTATACCTTTGGTGAATTAATCAACAACATTTGTGCTGAAGGTCTAATCTTATGCAATGATATCAAGCTAAAGAATCAGCTTAAGAAAGAGAATAAGTCTGGAAGAATAGAGCTTGAACAGTTCTGTTATCAATTTGGTTATGATAGTCTTACTATTCCTAATTATGGGACAAATGAGAAAACTGCCAAATCTAGAAAACCTTTTAGGAGATCTAGATATTCTAATTACAAAAAGGATGAATCTTCCAAGCCCTTCAAAAGATTTTCAAAACAAAAGAAATTTTCTAAGTTTAAAGTCATCTGCTATAAATGTGGCAAACCTAGTCATTGTGCCAACAAATGTTACACCAAGAAGAAGATTAATGAATTAGTCATTGATGTGGGCCATAAAAAATAATAAAGTGCTATCCTCCTCAATTCTTTAGATTCTGAAGAAGATGAACCCAATGAACTCAATAATATTGATGAAGATATTAAAAGCTCCAGCAGTTCTTCCAACCAAAGTTTTGATAAAAAAGATACATGTTATGACTGCAATAGTAAAACCGATTGTTATAAAGCAATTCTCAAGATGAATGGATTAAGTATCAATGTTATTTCTTCTGAGGAATCCATAATCCTTGACTTTCTTGATAAGATTGATGATCCTGAAAAGAAGAAGCAGGTTATATTCAAGTATCTCCATGGTGCTCAACAGACCTCTGCACCAAGCACATCAAAGCAATTACCTATAATTTCTCTACTGTTATGGATAGCTGTAGAACAAAAAAGTCCTACCATTCAAGATCTCAAAGTGAGATTATTTCTCTCAAAAAAGATATGAAGATTCTAGCTAGCCGTATGTCTCTTCTTGAACTTCGCAATACGTAAGAAGTTTTTAGAGAAGGAGAGGAAAATTATCTTAAGCTATATACTAATGTTGAGACTAATATTGAGCCCAAGGCTCCTAATCATTCTGAAGATCAAGAAATTCACAATCTTGACAAAGTCATTTCTCAAAAATGGTATGTCAGCATCAAAGTTGTAATCAATAAAGATTTCATCTTTGAAGGTATTGCCCTTGTTGAATTTGGCGTTGACCTTAATTGTATCAAAGAAGGTTTCGTTCCTACTAAGTATTGTGAAACTACCAAACAAGCCCTAACCACTGCTGATTCTAGCAGGATGAAGATTGTTCCCAACCAATCTTGGTCGGACCCAAGGGCCCATTGGGGATCCCGCTTTGTGCAAACACATCGACAGATTCAACGGTCAAATTTCCAACACATCGAACCGGTCAGCACGTGCACGCTTAAGTCACGTACATTTTTCGCTCCGCACACCTTGTGTGCGACTTAGGCACGATTTGTTTCATATTGACATCACTCACGGTAGCACGACCGTTGCACCAAGACCACCCGAACACCTTTTCATCAAAAATATCGACCGACGTCGCAACCGAAACGACGGGGTCAAGGGCAAAGGCCTTGGGTTAAGTTGCCAACGTGATCTGGCCGTTCACGCGTGATCTGTGGACGGTCCAGATATTTTTTTTACATTTTTTAAGTCCGTCTGCTACATTATGTAGCGAACAATTTTTTTTGACAAAAATACCCCCGATCCTTGAACTGAGAACACTGTATTTTATAGGCTCAGTATCCATCCGCCATATAATGTGGCAGACAATCCAAACCCATTTCTTTTCTTGTTTTTGTAGCTGCTCCTTGATCTCTCTCTCTCTCTCTCTCGCTCTTCTTCCTCTCTAAGCAGGATCTGGCATCCCTATTGAGGGGCATGTTCATGCGCTGTGAGACAAGGTGCCACTCTCTCAAACCATACTATTTCACATAAGGGCGTAACATGGCATCCTCTTCAACTCGCCAGCGCTGCCTTTCCGTCATTTCCAGGTGCAAGCAGCATAGTCCATTGCTTCAACCCTTCATAATGTATCTGAAACATAAACAGTGGGTCAAAGAAACTACTTAAACGGAGATGGCAGAAATAAGTAATCGCACTCCCAAAAATGTAATAAGAACATCATAACAGGAAGATCATTGACCCAATCAAGTATGAATTGATGCGGTTACCAAGTTATGATGATTATATAAAAATCAATTTGCACAAGGAAAATTGCATCCCCCAGCATACACTCAGTCTCAAAAGATTATGGTAAAAAAAAGGTTTAAAGTAGTGGAAACATGTGCCAACAGTTGCCTAATCAGGTTGGACAGTACACATTACAGAGTTTCTAAGGCAAGTATTAACCCTAAAAAGTTTCAATTCTTACCAATCCTTTTCCAAATTGAACCAAAATCAAGCAAATAGATTAAGAATGACAGTAAATGGCAAACCATCTGTCAAATTCCCTCATTCTATAGAGAGAGAGAGAGAGAGAGAGAGAGAGAGAGAGATGAAGGAGTAGCTACAGAAACAAGACCCCTGCCTTGACCGGCTAGACTTATGACCCGTTTGCTATAAAAGCTTCTCGTACAACGCCTCTTTTCTGACCTCCTAGCGAGTGACAAAAGCATCTTCCGGCGGTTGCAAAGATCTTGTGCCGGTCAAGGTTCCCAGGGTCGTCACCTCACGTTTCAGTTTGGTGCAGTCAAGCTGGGTTCTCACATGGTTGTCAGATAGAGAAAAGAAATGGGTTTGGATTGTCCGTCACATTATTTGGCGGACGGATATTGTGCCTATAAAATGAAGCGTTCTCAGTCCGGGGATCAGGGATATTTTTGTCAAAAAATCGTCCGCTACATAGTGTAGCGGATGGACTTAAAAACTTAAAAAAAAAAGATTTGGACCGTCCACAGATTGCTTGTGGACGGCCAGATCGCGCTAACAACTTAACCTAAGTTGCTAGCGTGAGCAATGGATCAGCTCCCATACACATATATATATATATATATATATATATATATATATATATATAATCATATTCTCATCTACATTTTTATTTTAAATACATTTAATTTGTTTAAAGATAATCCACGGAAAAAATTTAAACTATATTTTGTGAATTTTTTTAAAAAATTGAGAAAAGCAAAATAAAAGGAAATTACCTAATCATCCGGAAGTGTTTCGACGTTTGAATAGCTGCTCTTTCTATTATTAATCGGTTTATCTTCCTTGTGGTATTTCATATCAAGATAATCCTTCTAACATACACGTAGCTCGAATGACTAGGGGTTAAGACGACTTCTCCTATCATCCAACACTCTCCCGCTCGCTGAAAATGCCGACTCTGAAGAAGCTGTGAAGGCTTGCAGCGGTTGTACATCCCTGACAATTTGGGATAAAGTTTTATAAATTTTTTCATTTTGCTTCCAAGAAGTTAACAAATTAAAAGTAACCTGTTCTTCCATTGATAAAACAAAATAATGATTAGTATTGGCGTACAAACCAATCTCATTAAAAGAGGAAATGGTAGATGAACCTGCTGAACTAGAAGTACCTTCCCCTAGTAGTTGTCTTGCTACTAGATATTCAAGGCCTTGAGGTATGACGCACAAAACATTTCACCACTCGACGATGAAGCTCGACCACGCACGTCAGCGAAATTTATGAAATAGGTTCTATAGATCCTCAAATTTCATGCTCACTTTGGTTATAAGTTTGGTTATGTCCTCATCGGTGTAGCACATTAGTCTTGATATCTCTTATATCGAGACATTCACGCCATGCAACTTTAATCTAGGATCCAAACAAATGGCTACAGCAAAAATAATAGGTAGTTTCTTCTAATATTTATTAAACTTTTTATCCATCTCTTTTATAATTTCTTAAAAGAGTCTTACATATCTCTATTTCGTTAACATTGTAGTCATTTTGAGAATTTATACTATAGCGATAGGGAAGGTGGGATAGTACGTACTAGACAATAAATTGGTAGACGTGTAAAATACCTCCAAAAATTCTGATAGCTGTGCAGCCATCTGCAATTTTGCGAGAGTTAGCAAGCCTTTTGGGAACGTGATTAGTACGAAATACGTATACACTTCTTTGTATACCAAAATATGTAAAAGCATATGATATGTGGAGTTCCACCTATGAATGATATCTATAAATGGTCTCCTACGAGACAAATTATGTTGAACACACAATGCTTTAAATTGTTGTGTTCTCGGACCCGAACTAATAATAAACGCTGACATACCCTCATTTTGAGAAAAATATCTCCTGCAGCAGCTAAACCATCTTGAACATTTAAATTAATTATATGAAAAATACATGGAACATGAAATAAATCACCAGCAAGTACATGTTGAAGGCATTCCTTTACTGCTGCAACATCAGCTTTACTGTTAGAAGTATTATCAAAACTGATATTCATAATCTTGCTCTTTATTTTAAACGTAGTACATGCACTAATGATAAAAGTAGCAACATTAATTGCATCATGTGTGGATAAGGAAAGAGTTAGAAAGCTATGATTTCCTTGTTCATAGTCTAATCAGAATCAATCCAATGAGTCGTCACACAAGCATAACTAAGAAAAGTAAACAGAGATTGCCAAACATCAGAAGTAAGACTAACTCTACCATCAAAATTATCAAAATAATTAATCAAGCTTGCTTTAGCAATATTATACTGTCTAACCGCATCAGATTTAGTTGTGTTTTTATAAACTTTTTTGTACAAAGGTTGCCTGTAAGTGTCCATATATCTTGAGTGCTTAACATTATCGGTAAAATTAAAAGGTTGTTCATCGTGAATAATAAATTCAGCAAGACCGTTTCTTTGCTCTTGCTGATTTTAAACAAATAACTTACCATCAAAAGATAACTGCGTTTGGCTAGGTTCGGCATGGCCTTATTTAGGTGCACACTGAGGGTAATGCCTATTAAGATGTCCACTACCACTACCACACGAAAATAATTTACTATAATACTTACGTCGAGCTCTTCGGACGTCGTCCACCATAATATCATCAAAATGATTCCAACACTCGGCTTTTTTTTTGTTTGCTTTTTGGACTTCTGGCAGACTACATGAAGGATTGCTCGGCCCTTCACCATGATAACTGCTCATCAGTTTAAAATTCTGCCCCGGAGTAGTAGCTTCGCTAACCGAGCTACGTATTTGACTATAATACGTGGTAACTTGTGAGGGTGTATATTCAAGATCTGGAATGTTTTGGTTGAACTTTCAATTGGCTTGGGCATCTAATATTCATTAGTGGTAGATCTTGAAAATCAAATGATTATGGTGGTGCTTGGATTGGTGCTTGTGTTGGTGGTTGTAACGACTCGGTCCACGGCCCTACCACAGGGCATTGCCTCCCTCAAAAGGGCTAGCCAAGTAGGTACTTATGAGTTCCTTGGCAAGGTCTTATAAGGGTCATCTTATACTATTCCACATCCTATGTAGGCTATTACAATCTACCCTCCTTATACCTTAGCGTCCTCGCTAAGGCTCGATCACACATAGCCCAGAATCTTCCTCTCTAGCCAATGTAGGATATACCGGGCTCACCCTTCGTTGCCCTAACCATCCTCTTGATGTGGGATATACCTGGGCTTGCCTTCATTTCCCCAACCATCAGCAACCTGATTGGATATCCCAGCCCGAGCTTTCAAGAGTCGGCTCTAATACTATCTGTAACGACCCGATCCACGGCCCCACCACAGGGCATTGCCTCCCTCAAAAGGGCCAGCCATGTAGGTACTTATGAGTTCCTTGGCAAGGTCTTATAAGGTCACCCCATACTATTCCACATTCGATGTGGGATATTACAGTAGTGGTTGTTGTGCTTGTGATGATGATCCACGTTTGCTATGCGATTTAAATAATCGAGACATATTTGACTCTAAAACTTTTTGACAAGAATGAAAAATAAAACTAGTAAGAGTAACTAAATACAAAGGAATAAGAGTAGCAAATAATTAAATCATAATTAAAAATTAGAGAGACTTAGTACTTAGTAACAAATAACAATTGTAGTAAAGTTTGTAGAATTCAGTACAAGTAACTAAATGTAAAGGAATAAGAGTAGTAAATAATTAACTAGTACTTGTAATTGAAAATTGGAGAGGATTAGTAAGAATTTAGTACAAGGGTACCAAAACTTATAGAAATGTAGATAAGAGAGAGTGACAAGATTGGTGTGAGAAATATGAAAGAAATGGTATGAATTTATAGATTTTTTAAAGTCTACAAAAGACCAAAATGCTTCTTAAAACTAGCGGTTTATAGTTGTTGGGAGGGTAAAAGTGTAAAAAAGCATAAAAGAGTTGTTAGAAATTTGTTGGATGAAAATACCCTCCAAACTAGCCATTATATAACTGTTTGGGGGGGGGGGGTAAAAATAAAATTTTGCAAAAGGGGGGAATATGGCCATTTGGGGGGAGGGGGGATTTAAAAATTCAAAACTCTTGGGGCAGGGGTAGAGTTGTAAAATGGGCCGGGCCGCCTGCGCACTGGCCGGATCCTACCCTAAATTGGGTCGGGCTGGCCCAGCCCCATAAGTTTTGAATTTTCAAATTCCCCGCCTCCCATTCCCCTAACAGCCATATTCCCCCCTTTTTACAAAATTTCACTTTTACCCCTTCAACAATTATATAACGGCTAGTCTGGGGGGTATTTTTGTTTAACAAATTTCTAACAACTTTTTTATGCTTTTTACATTTTTACCATCCTAACAATTATAAACAGCTAGTTTTGAGGGGCATTTTGGTCTTTTGTGAACTTTGAAAAATTTATAAATTCACACCCTTTTTTTCATATTTTTCACACCAATCTTCTCACTCTCTCTTATCTAAAATTCTATATTTCTACAAGCTTTGCTATCATTATTATTTGTTATTAAGTACTGACCCTCTTCAACTTTCAATTACAAGTATTAGTTAATTATTACTACTCTTATTCCTTTGCATTTCGTTACTCTTACTAAATTCTACAAGTTTTGCTACCATTGTTTTTTGTTATTAAGTACTAACTCTTTCAAATTTTCAATTACAATTATTATTTAATTATTTACTGCTCTTATTCCCTTGCACTTCGTTACTCTTTCTAGTTTTATTTTTCATTATAGTAAAAAAAAATTAGCGTCAAACATGTCTTAATTTTTTAAATCACATAGCAAAGGTGGATCATCATCACAAGCACCACCAACACTACAAGCACCATGACCATCGCCATCACAAGCACCAACCTAAGCACCACTATTCGATTATGTAGTTCCGGTACGAATGAGTACATGATGTCTAGATACCCAAGCCAATTGGGAGTTCAACCAAAACATCCCAGATCTTGAGTATATGCCCTCACAAGATACCACGTATTATAGTCAAGGACGCAGCTTGGTTGGCGAAACTACTACTCTAGGATAGAATTTTAAGCTAATGAGCGGTCATCATGGTGAAGGGCCGAGCAATCCTTTCGGTAGGCTGCCAAAAGTCCCAAAAAAAAAAAAAAGCCGAGTATTGGAATCCTTTGATGATATTATGGTGAACAGAGTCCAAAAAGCTCGATGTAAGTATTATAGTAAATTATTTTCGTGTTGTAGTGGTAATGGACATCTTAATAGACATTACCCTCTGTGTGCACCTAAACAAGGCCATGCCGAACCTAGCCAAACACAGTTATCTTTTGATGGTAAGTTATTTGTTTACAATCAGTGAGAGTAAAGAGACGGTCTTGCTGAATTCATTATTCACGATGAAAAATCTTTTAATTTTAACGATAATGTTAAATACTCTAGATATATGAATACTTAAGTGCAACCTTTGTACAAAAAATTTCATAGAAACACAACTACATCCGATGCACTTAGACAATATAATACTGTTAAAGCATGCTTGATTAATTATTTTAATAATTTTGATGATAGAGTTAGTTTTACTTCTGATGTTTAGCAATCTCTATTTACTTTTCTTAGTTATGCTTGTGTGACGACTCATTGGATTGATTTTGATTGAACTATGAACAAGAGAATCATCACTTTCTAACTCTTTCCTTATCCACATGATGCAAATAATGTTGCTACTATTATAGTTAATGCATGTACTACGTTTAAAATAAAGAACAAAATTATGAGTATTAGTTTTGATAATGTTTTTAATAATAAAGCTGCTGCTGCAGCCTTAAAGGAAAGCCTTCAACCTATACTTGATGGTGATTTATTTCATATTCTATGTGTTTGTCATATAATTAATTTAATTGTTCAAGATGGTTTAGCTACTGCAGGAGATACTCTTCTCAAAATAAGGGCTATGTTAGCATTTATTAATAGTTTGGGTCTGAGAACACAACAATTTAAAGCTTTGTGTGTTCAATATAATTTGTCTCGTAGGACACCACTTACAGATGTTGTCCATAGGTGGAACTCCACATATCATATGCTTTTACATGTTCTGGTATACAAAGAAGTGTATACGCATTTTCTACAAACCACGTTCCCAGAAGGCTTGCCAACTCCCGTGGAATGGCAGATGCTGCACCTATCTAATTTTTTGGAGGTATTTTACAAGTCTACCAATATATTATCTGATATGTACGATCATACCTCCCCTATCGCTATAATAGAAATTCTCAAAATGGCTACAATGTTAACAAAATGAAGATATGTAAGACCCTTTTAGGAAATAGTAAAAGAGATGGATAAAAAGTTTAATAAATATTGAAAGAAATTGCCAATTATTTTTCCTGTAGCCACTTGTTTGGATCTTAGGTTAAAGTTGTATGGCGTGAGCGTCTTGATACAAGAGATATCAAGACTAATGTGCTACACGGATGCGAATACAATTAAACTTACAACGAAAGTGAGCACAACATTTGAGGATCTATACAATCTATATCATAATTTTGCTAACGTGCGCAGACAAACTTAATATTCCACACAAGGGTTCTAACTATCAATACTAAACTTAAATTTAAATTTCTTAGCTAACTCGGCTCTAATCTGTGCAGGCAACCTCAATCTAATGCTGCAAAGGAAGTCAAAGGGGAGTGAGCTTTCGAGAGCGCAATAAGGTCGATCAAAGATTTAAAATCACAAAACGATTCAGACAAGTTTTCATATAAAACTTTTTAAAGAGTATTTTCAATGAAATACAGCATTTAGGCAAAGATGAACAAAACGAACGATTTTACATTGAAGTCCAATAATATCTTTTTTAGAAATTTTGCTTTGGATGAAATCACTACAATACGATATAAACATAGGGATGCGTATTCAACTCAATCCCTTAAATAATAGTCAGTTGAACACACTTCGGATATAATAAAGCATGAACGGATAAGATTCAACACAGTTCAAGTGCAATAAAACATAAACATGAAACATTGAACATGAGCAGTACACTAGCAAAGCCACCCCGGCAGTGCTCGAACACTTTACATATGCATATGTACACTGACTAGTCCATCTAGGTACTAGTTAAACCCATCAAACAGACCATCCTTATAATGCCAACAATACAGACCATCCTTATGGCTCCCAAATTACTAACTCATGTCAACATTGAGAAGCAATAAATAGAAGTCACAATATTTTATGATAATTGAATCGATAAAACAGATGATAATTAACAAAGAATTTCAATCGATCGCTAGAAGGTTCAAGCTAGGGTTTCATAGGTCGTTCGAAAGTATTTTCATATCAATCATAAAAACAGAGCTCAATGAACTTTGTAAAGATTCCATAATAAAATATTTGAAAACAAAATAATGAAATGGGGCTCGGATAGAAATCCTTACCTTAGTCCAAGCGAAGCGATGCTACCAATCCTCGATCAATATTTTCTAAATAAACCTAAATTGGTAATCCATTTGTTAGAACATAATCTATACTATAATACTATAAACCTAATATCATATACCCCCACGTGCTCACTCCTAACTCCGAAATCGCGTAACTCAAAGCGCGCCTCGCGCTGCCAACCTAATTATGAACCCAATACGCTCTTTAATGCGTAACAATATTTTAAATTACTAAAGAAATTACAATAAAATACTTTTATAGCTTAAAACATTATTAAAAGTCAAAATATGCATTTTCTGAAATTTTGAATATTTTTGAATTAAAAATAATTTCTTTAAATGCAATAAAATCCATAAATAGCCATAATTACTTCTAGCTGAAAATAAAGCCCCATAATTTTTGCAATAATTTTAGGATACGCATAAAAATTATGTAAAGTTAAGGAAGAAATTGAAAGGCATCAAAACTATTTTTAAATTATTCATTTTGCTAAAAGCAATGCGATACGGAAACTATAACAAATCAATTCCAAAAATCAACAAATTCAAACTGTGTCTTATTTATAGCATAAAGAAATTACTCTAATTTTACCCAAAACATTTTCAGGGTTTAAGGTCTTCAACAGAATTTTACAAATCTGAAATTACAAAAATATTAAAAATACATATGATCTCAGAAAATAATGAAATTTTACAAGTAATTTTATCATAGTCTCAGGTACTATACTATAAATTTTTACGTTCTAATACTCACTATACACTATCCAAAGTGCGTAACGAGCCTAACATTATCCATATACACGCGCGCACATCATAACCCTGGTTCACCAGCTGCTTGGGCACATGCTCTTCTCTCTACATCCACAATCACTCTCTCACTTATTCAGAGACCCACTTTCATAAGCCTCACCAACACAATTTATTCACTAACACTTATATACACACCCATATATATATATATATATATATATATATATATATATATATATATATATATATATGGGGGCTGATCCACACCCACCGGTGGAGAAATAACAAATTTCTCCACCGAACCGCTGGTCTTACCAGCGGTTGGCCACGTGGGCCAAAAAAGGACGAAAAGGGACAAAAAAGGACGAAAATATTATGATAAATTCATGAAAATATCACGAGAAAATGAAAAACTCGTGAGAAAATGGTGGCAATAATGCCCAACCGCAACTCCTACATGCGGTTGGCATTATTGCCTTCCGTGACCCCACCCCCCACCCGTCACCCCCCTTGCCCCCCACCCCGTGGCCCCCACCCTATGTCCTTTTCCCCCACCCGTGAACCCCCCTTCCCCCACCCGTGAACCCCCTCTTCCCCCACGTGTCATTACCACCCTACCCCCCCACCCCCACGTGTCATTCCCCCCTCCCCCTCCCTGCTGTTCACTCACGGTTCTTCTCTTCCTCTCTCACTTTTCTCTCTATAAAATCCCTCCTCCCCGAATCATTTCTTCCACCCTCCTCATTCTCCCTATCTCACCTACATACAAACAAAAAAAATTTACGCTAGAAGATCGGTGGATAACCGCTAGAAGACCGGTGGATTTTTCTTGAAATATATCAAGTTAAAACAAGTAAGTATTTTTCAATTTGTTCTTACCAATTGATTGTTTAAATTGTGTTACGCTTAAGTTGTTCTTACAATAGTCTAAAATTCGTGTTTAGGGCGTCAAAGGGCGTCAAAATTACGTTTTGACAAATCGGGGTATTACATTCGAAAAATTCCAAAATAGCGATTTTTTAGGGCGTCAGAAATAGAATTTTTCACGAATTTATAAAAAATAGCTAGAGCTAGATTTTGCCAAAGTACGAAACAGAGACCCTAGTTATTTTCAAAAGATCTATATCAGGTAAAAATTTCAGATTTTTCCAAAGACCGGAAAGGGGTTAACTGATACACGCAACCTTGTAACTTTGCAGTGTAATTTAAAATATCAAGCCAGCGCGATTTCGCGCAAAACTTTTATGAGAACCCTAGGGTGTTGGGAAGTTCCATTCCCCAGGAATTCGGGCCATTCCGAAGCCGTTAGCTAATTTTTTGGCCGAACGGGCTTTTAAGCGCTCGATCCGGACACCGGTTCGGGATTTTTAGGCGAAAAATCCGTAAAATACTTTTTAGATCAAGAATGAACTCAGGAAGCTTAAAATAGCATTTTAAAGCACTTTTGATATTTTCTGAAGCCAGGGGGTATTTTGGTAATTTTCCCGAGAAAATTTTCCAACGGACTTTTAAGTCCAGAAATGTAAGTAAAACGCCTGAAATGTTATTTTGCAGCTGATTGCGGGGCGTAATTGTCGCTAAAGGTGAAAACTTAATTAGACAGTTTTTTTACGAATTTATAAAAAATAGCTAGAGCTAGATTTTGCCAAAATACAAAACAGAGACCCTAGTTATTTTCAAAAGATCTGTATCAGGTTAAAATTTCAGAGTTTTTCAAAGACTAGAAAGGGGTTAACTGATACGCGCAACCTTGTAACTTTACAGTGTAATTTAAAATATCAAGACAGCACAATTTCGTGCGAAACTTTTATGAGAACCCTAGGGTGTTGGGAAGTTCCATTCCCCAGGAATTCGGACCATTCCGAAGTCGTTAGCTAATTTTTTGGCCGAACGGGCTTTTAAGCGCTCGATCCGGACACCGGTTCGGGATTTTTAGGCGAAAAATCCGTAAAATACTTTTTAAATCAAGAATGAACTCAGGAAGCTTAAAATAGCGTTTTAAAGCAATTTTGATATTTTCTGAAGCCAGGGGGCATTTTGGTAATTTGCCCCCCCGCGAGGGGTGTTTTTGTAATTTTCCCGAAAAAAAGTTTTTCAGTCCAGAAATGTAAGTAAAACACCTGAAAGGTTGTTTTGAAGCTGGTTTGATGGGCGTTAGGGTGACAATGAACCCCCGGGGGCTATTTTGCTAATTTTACGTTACACAAATCTGTGCTTAAAATAACTTTTAGTTCAGGAAAGGGTGTGAGACACCTGAAAAGTTATTTTAAAGAGTGAATTCAGGAAGCTTGTTGTCAGGGGGCATTTTGGTAATTCGCATCCCCGATAGGGGTATTTTCGTAAATTTGCAGCGTTAAGTTTTTCAAAGGATTTCTTAGTCCAGAAATGTAAGCAAAGCACCTGAAAGGTTGTTTTGAAGCTGATTTGGGGCGTTAGGGTGATAATGAACCCCCGGAGGCATTTCGGTAATTTGTCGCTCATCGGGGGCTATTTTGCTAATTTTACATTATACCAAATTTCTCGAAAGACGGTGGTTTAAATAAATTTTATTCTTCTTTTATTTAAATCTATGACTTGTTGAGAATGATATAATTTTTATTTTTTAGATTCCAGTATAAATATGGATGCAACTGGAGGAAATAATTTTTGTGAAGGTTCTGATCCACCTTACGTTGGTCAAGTTTTTCAAGCACTGGACGAAGTTGAAGCATACTATAGAGCATATTCGAAAACGATAGGTTTCGGTATTAGAACTAAGACGACTAGAAAACGGGCGAATACAGATCAAATTTGTGCAAGACTATTTGAGTGTCATAGAGGAGCACCGCATGTAACTCCGGTCGTTCGGATCAGTGACGAAGGGACAACAAGACAAAGAAAACGGGACACATTTCCGGGTACCGGCTGCAAGGCCCATGTGTATGCAGTACACCGAAAAAATGAAAACCATTGGGTTGTCACAGGAGTGGAGTTGAGCCATAATCATCAGTTGATGACCCCCAGTAAGATTGGTCAAATTCATCAACACCGAGAAATAAGCGCGGCACACAGACAACTAATTTTTACAATGGCCGAGGCTAAAATTCCACCTTCTAAGATGATGGGGGTTTTCTCAAGCCAGGCTGGGGGGATTGACAAGTTGAGTTTCAACGAAGTAGACCTTCGAAATGAACTTCGTGCTCAGAGGAGAGAGTCTTTCGGTAAGAGTGATTCTCAAACTACACTTGATCTCTTCAGGTCCCTTCAGAGTGAGAATTCTGGATTTTTTTACAGTCTCCAACTGGATGATGAGAACCGCATTAGTACTATATTTTGGGCGGACCCCCGTTCTAGAGCTGCTTACCAAAATTTTGGGGATGTTGTGACGTTTGACACCACATACCGCACCAATAAGTACTCTATGCCTTTTGCTCCGTTCACCGGGGTGAACCACCACTATCAGTCAATCTCGTTTGGCTTTGCCCTGCTTAGGGATGAGACGGAGGAGTCATTTACGTGGTTATTTGAAACGTGGCTTCAAGCAATGTATCATATTCCTCCAAAGACCATCATCACCGACCAAGATCTGGCAATGAAAAATGCAATCGCTAAGGTCCTTCCAGATACTCACCATGGCCTGTGCACATGGCACATAAGCAACAAATATCCCGAACGGCTTCACCATGTATATGCAAACCATCCGTCATTCAAGACTGACTTTAATACATGTGTGAAGAAATCGTTGACGGTAGACGTGTTCGAGGAGAGGTGGGCCACGTTAATGGATACTTACTATTTGCACAATCACGAATGGTTACAATCGTTGTATGAGATCAAGACACAGTGGGTCGGTGCCTACACCAAGAATTTTTTTGCAGCCGGAATGACTACGACCTCGAGAAGCGAAGCTATGAATTCATTCTTTGATGGGTACGTAGGCCAGTCTTCAAGTATAGCGGAGTTCGTACTAGAGATGCAGAAAGCCGTTGACAGGCAATTGTACCGTGAGAGAGAAGCCGACGCGGCTACAGTTTGCAAAGAAAGAGCTATACTACTTTATTCACCTTTAGAGGCTCATGCGGCTCAAGTCTATACCAAGGAAATGTTTCGACAGTTTCAAGAGGAACTACTAAAGTCGAATCAATATGGCATGACAAAGTTGCACGAGTATTCCACCAGAGACATCAAGGTTTATGCTTTGACAAATGTGACGAACTTCGCCAATCCGTGCTCTTCGTCGGCTCCGAGGACCAGACGACATTTTACCGTAGCAATTTGTAAGGACACTGGGTTGGTTAATTGCAACTGTCAACTGTTTGAGCATAAAGGTATACTTTGTCGACACGCGTTGAGGGTTTTGAGCGCCAAGAATGCTAGTGAAATCCCTCCACCGTATATCTTGGAACGGTGGACGAAGGAAGCCAACAGAGTCCACGGTCACATTCCTTACGTGCCCAATGTTTCAGTTGATTTCGAGCAATCTGAGTCGCTGCGATATAATCACCTTTGTAACATCATGCACGGTTTATCAATGGATGCAGCGTCGACATTTGATGGGTACAGGTATCAAGTTGAAGCAGCCGCACGGGATAAGGCTATGCATGCACAGTTTAGGATGGCATTACCAGAAACTGTGGACACTCCGACTACTCGACCAACTCCAGGCGGTAGATTCAATCGAGCCAAACAGCCAGTCATTGACGGCACTGACCTACAACGTGAGGAGGACGACATTTTTGATCCAATTATTTCTCAAACAAAAGGGCGAAAACGAGCAATACGCATGAAGAATCCGATTGAAGAAGCAACGGGTCAAAAAAAATTACGAAAGTGTGCGTTGTGTAATAAGATGACTGATCATGACAAGAGAAACCATTATAAAGTGTTAGGTATCGAACCTGGCAGTATGGTCGAGGAGGACGATGATGAGGAAGAGTGTTAGGGTTAATGTTTCAGTTGTATAAATTGAACTTTTATAATGTTTAAATTTGTGATTTGGTTTGTGCAATCTTTAATTTGTGATTTGATTTGTGGATTATTGATATTTTTGGTAACTCCGTTTTCGGGCACACTTTAGGCCCCAATTGATAGCTTCCGAAAAAAGTTGTAATTTTTTTTGTCACTTTTTTTCCGCTCATTGCACTTCAGGCACGCTAGTTAGCCCATTTGTAAGACTTTCGGCGAAAAACGAGACACATTAATTTTTGAGTTTTCCTAGGAAGGGCCTATTCGGGCACACTTTAGGCCCCATTTGATAGCTTCCGAAAAAAGTTGTAATTTTTTTTGTCACTTTTTTTCCGCTCATTGCACTTCAGGCACGCTAGTTAGCCCATTTGTAAGACTTTCGGCGAAAAACGAGACACATTAATTTTTGAGTTTTCCTAGGAAGGGCCTATTCGGGCACACTTTAGGCCCATTTGATAGCTTCCGAAAAAAGTTGAAAATTTTTTTGTCACTTTTTTTTCGCTCATTGCACCTCATGCACGCTAGTTAGCCCATTTCTATGAATTTCGGCGAAAAGCGAGACGCGTAATTTTTTCGAATGCCGTCATATGAAAGGTATATTCGCGCACATTTTAGCGCCAAATTCATAGCATGCGAAAAATTATGTACATTTCTTTTTGGTACAGTTTTTTGTAACATCACAGCAGCTAGCCACGCACGTCAGGATAATGGTAATGAAGGCGTCTAGCTTCATTCTTTTTCAGCTCCCAGGCTATCCTATACCTAAACGTCAAGGCATCCTTCCTAGTCCACGAGGAGTGTTTGAGCACTTCCGAGCGAGCAATGTAGTCCATGTACTTGAGGACGTAAATCCCGCAATCGTGACCGTTATATTGCTTTGGTCGGTCCTTTATCATCACGACCGTCCAAGGGTCACCCTGTGGCCGTCCGCATGCTAGCGAGAGGACAGTAGTCTGCATCCAACAATAAAAACGAGAATCAAGCCTATGAGACAAGAACAATATACTATGAGCCAAGGTCAAAAAATAAATACTAACCACTAAAGTGATGTACTCGTTGTACATCTGTGCCAGCAGCTGTCCAGGCTCGTCCTCCCTTAGGCTATCGTATATGTGAACCGTTCTGAACGCTGGATGGAGAACTAATAGGAACCAGTGGTTTGCATGATGACAGGGTATCATGATAAGGTTCGCATCAGCAGCGGGACATTGATAGTCTGCGTTCATCATGCCTAACACGTTTCGACCTGGTTTCCACTTACTCCTGCCGCCCCCTCGCCTCCATTCTGTGAATTCTCTCACCGTTAATTCCACAAAATGAGTGGGATACATGTTAAGCTTCAAATATTCAGAACGGTTAAAACGTTGCTCTCTAATCCGGAGCAGTTCTATGTAAGCGTTCATGACAAAATTTGAAAGATCTGTCTCCGGCGCCAACGTTCTGATATCCTCATGACCTAGGAATGTCGCAAGGGGAAAGTCTGCTGAATTGACAGGCTCATGCCCAAAGTAGTGCCGGTCGATCCAAGCCATCTTGTCCGACCTCAATGGCTTCGTCGCTTGTCCTTTGTCCGACCGAAAGCTTGGGCGCGAGGCCTGGATTCCTACTTGGGGAACCTGACTCTGGCACTGAGAGTCGTATGCGTCAGGAGGCAAGCGACTATACGGCTCCCACACCTGACTCTGGGGCTGATAGTCGTACGCGTCAGGAGGAGGGCGACCAGACGGCTCCCACACCTGACTCTGGGGCTGATAGTTGTACGCGTCAGGAAGAGGGCGACCAGACGACTCCCACACCTGACTCTGGGGCTGATAGTCGTACGCTTCAGGACGAGGGCGACTAGACGGCTCCCCTTCGTAACCCCGGTACGCAAGACTAAAGTTTTGAACTTCAGTCTTGTACTTCTCAATGGACCTCTTGAGATTGTCAGGAGCCTGCGCGACAAACCAGTCAAACGACTCCAGCTGCTTGAACACCTCAATGCCCTGGTCAACCTAAAAAACATAGGTAGAAAAATATGGCTAATCATATTTGACAAATGGTCGATAAGGTGCGCAAATAAATTATCAAACAACACTAGCATGACTTACAATGGCCAATGCCCAGAACTGGTCATAGACCTCACGTGGCGCGTACGATGTCTTCTTCACCTGGGAAGGGCGATTCACCCTCGTGCGCGTCACCCTGAGAAACCACTGTAAGTATTCCTCAGTACTAATGCCGTCGTGCTTCAGCGATACAAGGCTATCATACGTTTCCTGCCAGGTATTCCACTGGTGCACCTCGTCACCCAACAAAATCAAGGCATCAGCCACCTCGAAGTTCGGCCCTCGACCACCCCTGTATGGCCGCATGTCTACAGCGGGTTTTGGTATCCCTTGTGGACAGCCAGCTTGCTTCATAGCTCGATCGGGCATCTGAAACTCACATTCTTCGAAGTGAATGAGCGGCACCCGAACCAAACCTGCCAGCACGTACGACACCGGAAGTTGCCAACACCACTCATCCAACAGATGCATCACCTTGCCATATGGCTGCCACGTCACCTGGGATGCATCTAGTATCTCTAGTTCCCCCCGATAGAACTTTAGATGGTGGTGAGGGTCTACCCGTCTCCACCTCCGGTTGGTCGTAGGCCCCCAGGCCCACACCCTAGGCCACGTCTCATCGGAATCTACCAACGGTTGTGGACGACCCATGGGTAGCCTCTCGTAAGACCAAACCTGTGAATGCAAACATTATATGGAATTAGTAATTAATCCCGAATATATTGACTAAGGATCCTACCAAGAAAATAAATGCTCATACCTGTAATAGAGTCAGGCAGGCGGCAATGGACTTGGCACCGTTTCTCGTAGCCTTATGCAGTGCTCGATATAGGTGCGCAAGGACAGCTGAACCCCACGAATAGGAGTATACCTCCTCAAGATCCTCCAAGAACACCATATACTTCGGATGCACCGTGTTTTTCGAATGCGTCGGAAGTAATATAGCTCCAATAATATACAGAAGGAATGCCTTCGTATACGTCACGAAATCTTGAGGAGTGTATTCATCCGGTAGCACGCCGTACTGCTCTCTCAGCCATTTAAGCTTGACGCCGTTTGTTGTAAGCGCTGCCCTTGGAATTCCCGGAAAATACTGCATAGCCATATTCGCTATGGATGCAGACGGCACGTTCAAAGTAACGGGTCTGCCGTGACATGTGATTCCAAGTATAAATCCGACGTCCTCTAATGTAACAGTCATTTCACCAAACCGGAAGTGAAATGAGTTCGTCTCGCTCCTCCATCGTTCAACTAGAGCGGATATAAGGCAATCGTCGTGTCGAGACCATTTCCCGGGATCGGTGAACAGGGTTAAATTTTGACGGTGTAATAGCTGTATTTGTTCCTCGTTTAGTACCCACTCTTCAAGGTGCCTTGTGCTTTGAATTGTTTCCAAAACACCCCTATCGACACCGTCAAATACGTGCCTCGCGACGTGGTCATCGTCATCGTATAGGATTGATGTATCATGAGGTCCAGAGCTGAAATTCATACCTTTAAGAACAAAATATAATTATAAACCAACTTAGCGTCCATAATATCCATAATATTTACATTCCAAAACTATAACTGGATCTTTAACCTAGCTTACCAACACATTAGCAATAGTCATTATTTCAATGTATTAAAACAAATCCTCAATTCCCACCACTCCGAACGCTTAATTACGCTAGTTCCCACTGAATTTAGCGCCAACGTGGTTATATAGCAATATATAGCCCGATGGCCCCTACACCTCCAACACCTCAAAACCGCTTTAAAGTCAAGTTTTTAAATGTATTACGTCAATTATATACCAAATATATCAGGAAAAATTTTAAAGGGGGCAAGTTACCAAAACACGCCGCTACTTATGCAAAATATCCCCTGGCAGTCATCGCCGGTGCGTCACAAGGTTCAGAACATCTGGAACAAAATAAGTTTTCGGGTGTCTCACACCCTTTCCTGAACTAAAAGTTATTTTAAGGTATGAATTTTAGCTGGATCCTTCCTAGCAAAATAGTCCCCGAACATCGGCAAATTACCGAAATGCCCCTGAGCGTTCACTATCACCCCAACGCCCCCGAACCAGCTTCAAAACAACATTTCAGGTGGTTTACTTACATTTCTGGACTAAAAAGTCGTTTGAAAAACTTGGCACGGGAAAATTACCAAAACACCCCTTGGCGCGGGAAAATTACCAAAACACCCCTACGCGCGCCACGTCAGCTTCAAAACAACATTTCAGGTTTTGTAATTATATTTCTGGACTAAAAAGTCCGTCAAAAAACTTAGCACTGTAAAATTACCGAAATACCCCTCTCGGGGCGGCGAATTACCGAAATGCCCCTGGCATAAAAAAATATCAAAAGTGCTTCGAAATGCTACTTGAGGCTTCCTGAATTCATTCTTGACATAAAAAGTATTTTACGGAGGTTTCGCCCAAAAATCGCGAACCGGTGTCCGGATCAAGCGCTTAAAGGGCCGTTCGGCCAAAAAAATAGGTAACGGCTTCGGAATGGCCCGAATTCCTGGGGAATGGAACTTCCCAACATCCTAGGATTCTCATAAAAGTTTCGCGCGAAATCGCGCTAGCTT